>JAABOM020058198.1:0-14221 GCA_011800125.2 Solanum clarkiae | reverse complement strand
TGGGTAGTGGGTATATGAGAGATACTTGAGTACATGGCTCATTGTATGATTTTGGCACTTGATCAGGCAGCGAGACCATATTATTTTATGTATAATGTGATTATTAGGCGGTAGGACCGCAGCGGAGACCTTGTCAGCCCGCATTTATGTATATGTATAAAGATATATGTAATTGTATTGTTGTTTGGAATGTTGCTGGATTTTATTTGCAGGTAAGGTTAGTTAATAAAAAAGAGGAAACTCTGCCGAAATTCTGGCAGGTTTCCAGGTCAGATAAATTGGGAAGTTCGGGTTAGTATGTGGCTAAGTGCCTCTATCGGGCACCGGTCATGACCCTAGGTTGGGATGTGACACGTATACACATATGACATCCTATATGAGCATGAATGACTTACATGTTTTACTTAAGCATTGATCATACATGTCATATTGTATATCATACCTATTACTTAATATTATACATTTTGATTATGATGCCTATGTATTGTTGCACTACATCCTACATAGTACATTCAAACATACTAACTCATACTCTATGTCTACATGATGTCACCATGTAGGAACCGGTGCCCAAGTTGATCATTCTCCTCCACATGGCAAGTTCGGTGCTATTCAAGCTAGTTGGTGAGTCCTCCACTTTAGGTACCTAGTCTATGTTTCTTCTATTATGTATTGAGACATTCATCTTTATTGCTTATTTTGACAATGAGGGTGAGCCCAGTCATTTTGTATTGGCCACCGCTCTTATCTATGTATTAGAGGTGTTTGTTGGATATGTTAAGTATCTATGATATGAGTTTAACTCTTGTCTTTTGACCATGATATTGTGCGAGCATTTCCCTTAGCCTCGTTTTCCATATTCTTTTATCTTTGATGCTTGATTTATTGCTTTTGCAACCAAGGATGTGCAATGATGCTTTATGAGGCTTGATTGGGGTCCTTCGGGTTTCGCTTGCATCGTGTCACATCTAGGCCCTAGGATTGGGTCGTGACACGTATTGCATCAAAATTTAGTAACTTTTGTATTTCTTCCTAAAATCAAGGCCAAATCTGGAATCCTGCAAATATTACACAACAACACATAAAACCAACTAACATCGCATTGACAACACACAAAATTCCTAAGTTTTAAGCATCAAAAGTATTGTATTTTAACAGCATAGCAACACCCTCAACATAAAATTATTGCTTGTCCTTAAGAGACAGACTCAATCTACTTAAATAATATAGTAACAGACAGACCTCAACCCAATGGCATACAACACACAAATCCAATATTCAGATACCCATACCACTTTTTCAAAATAAAACTAGATAGCCACCTAGAAAACCAATACAGACTAATGCATATGACAACATAACTATGACAAGTGAGGTGCTATCAACAATCCATAATCTCTAAATTAGTCTAGTGCTAACAATGCAATGCAAGTTCTCTTACAAAAAGAAGTCCCACATCTGACAATCAATGATGTTTTCATCTATAACCTTGGGACTATGCAAAATCACTAACTCTTAAAAAAGACATTCATGCATCATACATAATACCATACGCTTACCTTTATACTCACGACTTAGATCTTTAACTTCTTGGACAAGGATCAGTTTAGGACTTTCTAGGCTTGCAACATAGGCTTAGGGGACTTTGGTATGGTAGTTTGGGAACATAATGACTAAAGGACCTTCTTGACACTGCGTTTCTCTATATTTTTACCCTACCAACTCTGTTATTTTCATCTCATTCTTCTTATTTCAAGATTTTCTGGATGCTTTCTTTTCATTTTTCAGCTTTTTTCCTTGCTTTTACACTTCATTTTTCTTTTTAACTCACAAGTAAGACATCACTTATTTTTCTTGCACCTAGTACATGATATTTCCCTTTTTCTCTGTATCACTAACTTCCCTCCTTATTTTAATATTTCACCCTTACACCAGCTATCCTCAACTTAGGCTTTTAACTTGAGTTGAGGCACAATATCTATACTCAAAACCAGGGCCCTTTTTGGTAGCCACTCTCAACTTAGGAATTTTGCCTCAGTCAAGGTGCACAATGTTCAAGGAAATACTGGGGCTAATTTTAGGATTTTACAACTAACAAGGCTAGGCCAATCAGGTGTTTGCAAAGAATAGGTACATGTTAGGCTCTGATGTGCTGTCAAAATGCAGCACATTTGATGCCCAAAACAAGGAATTTTGTGAGTTCATGATGCGACTTTTTATGGTTTTTATGTATTTTTATGTTGATCTTGTAGAAAAGCTAGATTGGCACGATTTTAAAGAAAAGTTACAGATTTTGCTGAATCATAGGATATAGGAGCTCACCTATGAGTTGTAGCCCAAGCAACAAGTCGTAGAGTGTGTTGTAGCAAGAAATAGAGACCAAAAACTCAGAAATTTGCTATGTGGAGGTCAACCCTATAAGGCCATCGTATGAGTCGTAAGTTTCACTACCACTCATATAGTTGGACTTGTACCAAGAATCAGAGAGCCAAAATACTGGACCAAAAACTAAAGGCCTGTACTATGAGGAAGCATATAAGTCGTAGCCTAAGCAATGACTCATAACAGCAGGTGTAATAGTCAATTCCAAAATGACAAGTGCTGACTATGAGACCGTGATTACGACTCATAGGTCACCCTATGAGTCGTACCTGTGCGATGTACCTGCTGTCAGCTGTCTTTTCTGTATTATTTTTAGGGTTAAATTTGTAAACACTATATATACTTTATGTGATGGTTTATTTTGAGGAGAGAGCTGACATTCACAGCTACTTATAAATATTCTAGGGTTTAGATACATTTTTATCTTTCAATTTGAAGACCCACTTTTGGGGAATTGAAAATCCACATTATACTCATTTGCCATTAATCTAAGATTGTGTTTTTCAACTTGAAGGTGTTCTTGCTCTTTATTGCTTTAGTTAAACTCGCAACTATGTCATTTATTTGCATTATGATTGATTTTGACTTAGCCATGAGTAGCTAAGCAGCCACAACTTGGGGTTGTGGGAACCTTGAGTAGTTGACTTGAAATAACCAAGACTTTCTGCGTTTCTTTGATTGGGGTTTTGCATGTACTGTTTATTTCCCTTCATTTTGATTATTGTTTGGTGGTGGCCAACACAAAATCCTGCCTACTATCAGGATACCGACCAAGGTAGTGACGAATATGAAAAGGGAAGTAAATGATAGGATTTGATTGATGTTTTCTCGTCTAATCAACTATACCTGACCAAGGGGAGGTTGACTGGGGCAATGGGTGACATTTAGCTGGCACACCATGGTTGTTGACCATGAGCCATGGTGAAATTCGACCTTCACCTTTGCAAGAGGGTTAGGAAAACCTAAGTTACTGTCTTGCATGTGAAATACCAATTAAATTTATGTTTTTAGGGTAATTGAGTCAATGAATCGAGGGCAACACAATCCCCAAGATGTCTCTAAATTTGAGTGTCTTCCTTCATAGTTAGTTTAGTTTTTATTTTTATTCTTGAATTACAAAGAAAAATCCCGTTTAGAGATTTTAGTAATCGATGCTTGAAATGATTGGTAGTGGATCTCTATAGTCAAGCCCCTTATTACCTGTGGATTCGATCCTAACCTTCAGTTTGGTTAATTACTGACAACAACCGTTTTTTTATTGAAGCATGAACATCAGATCAAAATTATGTCATTTACAGGGAATAAGGCTAGGTTCTTGACTTGATTTCACTATTAGTTAATTCAAGTATTAATTACTAGATTCTCTGGTATATTAATTTTGTTTGTTTTGTTTTGTTTCATTGCAGGACATATAAAAAAATAGAGAGAAGATGTGTGGAGTGTCCCCGATCAAATATTAGCCTCTATGTACACTCATGTACGAGGAACTATATTATGAGGAGGACACTTGGTGTTCCGTTGATCAAATGTGGGATTTTTAGCCCAACGCTCAATGGTCCAATCAAGACTACTGGCGCCAAGGTCAGGGAAATCAGAAGTGGACGTATAGAAGAGAATGTGCTTGCGGAACTAGCCAAGGTGGTTATTATGAGAAAAATAAGGGGCCAAACATCGAGTGGAGTAGTAAAGATAGTTCCAGAAGTAATCCTTATGTGCCACCACACCAAAATGATACAGGCACAAGCAACTCCAAAATTAAGGAGATGTTTGATCACCTATTGAAGAAGGCCAAGACACGAGATGAGACTCTACGTGGAATGAGAGCAAAAATTCCAAATATTAACAAAAAAATAGAGTCTCATTCTGTGGCTATTAAATAGCTTCAGTAACAGTTTGGTCAGGTATCGACTCTACTTAAGTAACATCAAAGTGGTACATTGCCTAGTGATATAGTGCAAATTACGGAGGATGAAGGGCAATGTAAGGAGGTTACTAGTGGGTGTGGTAAGAATATTATTGATCCTCCTATGCTGCTTGTCATAGAAGATATTTATAGGAAATAATTGCAGATAAAGATGTGATTGAAGGAGACGAGTGTGGCAAGGAGGTGGTAAATGAATCAGTTAAAGAGCCAAAATAGTACAAGCCCATCCCAAGGCCTCCCCTTCCTTTCCCTCGAAAACTCAAGAAGAGGAGGAGGAAAACAAGGTCAAGGACTCTCTCTCCGTGCTAAAACAGCTACCGATCAACACTTTTCTCATCAAGTCAGTAGACAAGATGCGCACCATACCCTACATAATTAAAGACGTAGAGTTCTCAAGGGAACTATGTGATCTTGGTACTAGCATAAATCTGAAGCCCCTTGCGGTCTATGAGAAGTTTAGGTTGGGAGTCTCTACTCCAAAAAATATTCAAAATATAGTACTCATTCCCCTCATTCTCATACCACCCCCCTTTGAGCATGATAGAAAGTTGGAAAAGAAATTAGGGGTCCAATTCATAAGTTCAAGGTGGAAGAAAAGGCAAACCTGTGGGGAGTAAGGTTTGAGAACTTGGTGAAGTCTGAATAACCAAGTTACTAAGTCGAATCGCGACAATAAATCAGGCGTTTCTTGGGAGGCAACCCAAGGTATGTTTTATTTTACTCCTATATTCTCTATTGTTTCTTAATTTGGTGCACTGAATACATTGCACAACTTTTTTGATGGGGTGTGGGCAGTTATGGATCCAGGTGAAGTCTAAGTTGCTTAGGGTCCATAACTACCCCAAATTTTGATCCTGAGATTTTCTTATCTTTGTTCTTTTTCCTCATGGATATTTAATTTCTATCATATCAGCATATTTAGGTAGTGTAGATAATTTGTAAATATACAGTAGCCAGTATTTTTTGGTATATATATATATATATATATATATATAGTCTTTAAATGCTTTTTGTTTTGAAAATTTAGTACCCTCAAAATTTTTGAAATTATTGGTTATTTTTGCAATCATGCATGTGATTATCTAGCATTGGTTCTGATGGAGCGAAGGCAAGTTGATGCTCGAAGCATGACCTGTGAGTCTATTTGATTATGTATGCGATGCCATCAGAGTGCGAGCTTACTTTGTAGTATTGATGCATTGTGTATTGACTCAGAACTTGTCTTGTTACTCCAAAATTAGACTTGAGATGTGGTTGATTGGAAAAGGATCTCAAGCCTTCCTTCTTTTACTGAACTCACTTTTGCCTAAATGACCTACCAAATATAATAGTAGATCCCTTGATCCAAATGTTTGGGATTTTCATGTAGCTGTTCTTTCTCAACACCTAGTTAGATTAGCCTTGTTTTATGAAATATTTTGATATTGGCCCTGGTCTATCCTTGAATATGTGAACCTTGATTGAGGCAAAAAGACTAAGTTGAGGGTGGCTACGAATAGTGGCCCTGGTTTGGCGAATAGATATTGTGTGCTTCACCTTAGGGTAAAAGCCTAAGTTAAGGGTGGCCCTTATTGTGGTAAAGTAATAAAAATGAGGTAGTTAGTTGTGAAAGAAAGAAATAAATGAAGAAATCATATGACAAATAAGAAAAAGAAAAGAAAATTTTCCTTAGATTGAAGAGAATAGCAAAAATGAGTTCAAAAAATAAGCACCGCTGAAAAGATAGAAAGAAAGCACTCGGGAAAAGCTTGAAAAAGGAGAACAAGGGGAGATTTAGTGTAAATGGTTGAGTTATGAAGGTAAGAGTGTTGATAAACGTGGTTCAAGGATAGATTTTAGTCTCCATTTGCCTAAAATGCCATACCAAAGCCCCATGAGCCTACATTACAAGCCATTAATTTCTAAAGTGATCCAAGTCCACTTTGTCATCAATTCGAAAGTTAAGTATAGAGGAACGTCTATGGTGTTAGTCATTTTGTAGGAATTTCATTTGTAAGAGTGAGAATGCTTGCACAATCCCTGATTTTTAATGCACTGTGAGTGAGAGACTGGGACTTCTTTTCTAAGAGGGCATTTGCATTGCATAATTAGCATAAGACTACCCCTAATTGTGAATGGTTGATATTACTTTACTTGTCATAGTTGGATTGCCAGACACATTCTTTGTTTTTTGGTTTTTTGAGTAGCTTTGCAATTTGATTTTGAAAATGAGAGTTGGGTACCTGATTTAAAGTAAATTATGTATACACCATTATTGTAACTACTATGTGTCTCTCATTGTCTACTCAGATTGAGTCGTCGCTTGAGGACAAGCAACAATTCTAAGTTGGGGGTGTTGATGTGCTGTCAAAACATACCACATTTGATGCCAAAAGCAAGGTATTTTGTGAGTTTTTTATGCGACTTTTTATAGTTTAATGTGTTTTTGTGTTGATCTTGCAAAAAAGTTAGGTTGGCATAATTTTGAAGAAAAGTTATAGATTTTGCTAAATCATAGTACATATGAGCTCACCTATGAGTCATAGCCCAAGCAACGAGTCATAGAGTGTGTGGTAGTAACAAACAAAGACCAAAAACTCAAATATCTACTAAGTGGAGGTCAACCCTACGAGGACATCCTATGAGTCATAAGTTGCACTACGACTTGTACAGGTGGACTTATAGCAAGAGTCAGAGAGCCAAAATATTGGACCAAAAATTGAAGGCCTAGACTATGAGAGAAGCATATGAGTCATAGCCGAGCAATGAATCGTAACAGTGGGTCATAATAGTCAAGTCCAAAATGCCAATTGCTGACAATGAGACCCCGATTACGACTTACAGGTCACCCTAGAGTCATACATGTGAGACGTACTTGCTGCCAACTGTCTTTTTTGTATAATTTTTAGGGTTAAATTTGTAATGAGGGTTGATTTTTAGGAGAGACCCAACATCCACAGCTACTTGTAAATACTTTAGGAGCATTTTTAGGCTTTAGAGTAGATTTTTATCTTTCAATTTGAAGACCCACTTTTGGGGTATTAAAAACCTGCATTGGACTCATTTGCCATTAATACAAGCTTGTGGTTTTCAACTTGAAGGTGTTCTTGCTCCTCATTGCTTTGGGTAAACTCTCAACTATGTCATTTATTTACATTATTGTTGATTTTGACTTAGCCATGAGTAGCTAAGCACCCACAACTTGGGGTTGTAGGAACCATGAGTAGTTGACTTGAAATAATCTACACTTTGTGCATTTCTTTGATTGGGGTTTTGCATGTATTGTTTATTCCCTTCATTTTGATTGTTGTTTGGTGGTGGACAACACCAAACCCTGCCTATTATGACGAGCTCGACCAAGGTAGTGACAAATAGGAAAGGGAAGTAAATGACAGGATTTGAATGATATGTTCTCGTCTAATAAACCAAACCTGACCAAGAGGGGGTTGACTGAGACAATGGGTAAGAGTTAGTTTGCACACCATGGTTGCCCACCACACGGTATGGTGAAATTCGACCTTCTCCTTCATAAGAGGGTTGGAAGAACCTAAGTTACCGTCTTGCATGTGAATTCCCAATTGAATTTATGTTGTCAAGGGTAATTAAGTCAACGAATCTTGGGGAACACAATCCCCAAGATGTCCCTAAATTTGAGTATCTTCCTGCATAGTTAGTTTAATTTTATTTTTATTCTTGAATTACAAAGAAAACCACCATTTAGAGATTTTAGTAATTGATTCTTGAAATGATTGGTAGTGGATCTCTATAGTCAAGCCCCGTGTTTCCTGTGGATTCGACCCTAAACTTCGGTTAGGTTAATTACTGACATCGACCGCTTTCTTATTGGAGAGTGAACATCATATCAGGCTCAAACATTAGGAACAAAGGATATACTGCAATTTGGTTGGTCATTTTGTCTAAGTGGATTATTAAGAACAATGGCCTAAGATCCTTTCATAATCCAATTAATCTACAGTCTAACTTAGAGTAAAAGGTCAAGCTCTGAATTAGCATAAAACACATAAATCTTGGCAAATTAAGCTCACGCTCACATGGCACTGCCTGCATTACCAGCAAAAAGACTCTTAAGCCATGCTTTGTATCTCAATTTATCATCACTTATCAGAACAAACATTATCAACTCCTAAACATGCATGGTTGCTATCTAAACTACTAATCAAAATTTTTGGTGGGTATCACTTTTCAAACAAAAGACAAAAATATGTTATATGCCACAAGTATCAGTACTATGTGCTACAAATACTATCTAAACATCTTAAACAGTCGATTTAACAGAAGTAAATATCCATGGGAAAAAAGATCAAAGGATCAAAAATTGGAGTAGTTATGGACCCAAGTTACTCAGACTTGACTAAGGCACATAACTACCTACACCCTATCGAAAAAGATGTGCATTGTCCCCAATGTACACAATTAAATTAAAATAAAACATAAGGGGTCAAGATCATACCTAGGAACTAAGTGCCAGCATATGGATGAGTCTTGCCACCCTCCTCCTATAGGGTAGTATCCTCAGTTGTAATACTTTATCCGGAGAGGCCAGGAGCCCTCAGCTGCTCTACCTCTTGAGCTTATCACATCTGTGCCTCTCATCCTAACTCCCTCAAGACAAGCTCGAGCTCCTCCTACTCAATCAGCCCCACATGAAATTTTATAGCATCTGGATCATCGTCTGGGTGGAGCCTCTTTCCGTGGGAAGGATGTATAGGCTCCTCAAGAGCAAAAAGATCTACCACTAGCAGCAGGGACATAATCTCTGGTAGTGTAACTAGTGTTGCCATCATGTCAGCCCGGAGGCACTGCATCTCCTTCTGAAAGGCTGTCAAATCTGATTACTTAGCCGCGCTTAAGCTCTATTGTACCGTCATTTAGAAAGCATCAATGCAGGCATCCATGGTGCAGAGATAGTCCTAAATAGTAGCTATCATGAATGCCTGCATGCAACCCTCCGAGTCTGAAATAGCCTGGCGAACCTATGACATAATTTGTTGAACAAGCTGAGTCAACTGTGATGCAACATAAGATAACTCATGTGCCAAGGCCTGTATAGATGTGGCGGACACATAGACCATGCCCATGGAAGTACCCTGTGATTTTGTGGCTTGTGGTGTAGGAATAAAAGTTGTGGTCTCGCTCTCCTCATCTGCCTTGTGCTACGGGGGCCTCTCCTCAGTATTAGCAACGGTAGCAGTGGTAGTCTATGAACCCTCAGGTGGTGGCGCTGGGGCAAACAACTTAGGTACAGGAGCAGACTGTGCTTGACGTAGTGCCACTGGGTTCTCTTCATCCTTGATTAGGATAGGATACAAGGTACGTTGTTCCTCAATTAGTGAGTCCAGGTGGTGCAAACTCTCCACCCTCGACTCTAGAAATAGCCTATAAATCAAGCCAAGGAATGGGATAGAGATGGACCTCTTTAGGGTGGCCTCTTGAATTTTCTTGGCAATGAGGTGGGATCAATCAATATCATTACTAGCCAAGATGCTGGCGACCAGTACAACATGCTCCGGTGTCAATGTATTATCAATAAGAGTTGGCCAGATGTGTGATCGAACAACTACCCACCAAATCTTGGCTAGGAAACTGAACGAAGCCTTGGCAATAAGCTTCGAGTATATGGTGACCTAGGTAGGTACCAGATAATGCTCAACAAATATAACCAGCTACTCATCTCATCAAGCTCGCTTGCCACTCTTAGTCTCTCATCACCAGTGGGTCCATCATTTTCCCCACCCTGTAGTCAAACTCTGCGGTGGATCTAGAGGCAGGGAACTATAGGGTGGATCTAGGGGTAGGGAACTATAGTCTAAGAGCCATCAAATGAATGGTGATCTCTAATATATCCACCTGTTGGCCCCTCACTCTTGCCTCGATCAGTTTGGACTGAGTGAGGGGCTTCTTCTCCTTAGGAAAAGTGTTGTGTACTGTGGTTGCATAAAAATCATAAAACTCCCTCACCATAGTCAGGGAGTATCATCCAAGTGAGTGAGTGAGCCACTGAAGCCCGTATCAAATCATCGTGTCTTGGAGATCAGGGACTCAATCTAGTCTGCTTGAGATAACTCTTGGATCCTCATAAATGGAGGGGTCTAGCTTACCCCGCTCTGCCTGCTACTGGCCCTCTGTACAGATTTCATGCATACCCAAGACATACCATCAACTAGTGAGGGCATCAGATGGAGAGGGTGATGATCGGGGTACTTCGAAGGACTCTGTCTATGATCCGTCCTCAAAACTGGACTCCTTTCTAGATTAGTTATCTGGATGGAATCACTCTTATCATTTCCTCCCTCATCAAACTAGGGAGTGCGAACAACAAGAACCTGAGTCTGCCCAGCTCTAGCAGAAGCTTTGGTCTATGGTCGATCTACCTCTAGGTCCATGGTAACTCCAAGCTCCTCTATTGATCTGCTCAAAGTAGGGACCTTCTCATCATCAAAAGACTTATATCTGAGCGTCCTTTTTAGGCCAAAATCTCATCACGTTGAGCTTTTGTGGCCATAGTACTTGAAACATGAATGATTACGCACCTTGGTTAACCCTACAAATCAAAAATTGAAATGCAAAAACAATTCAAATTAAGTTGTAGAAAGATCAATGGAAATACCTTTACGGGCCATAGTTAGTACTACGAGCCATAAAGAACTTTCATAAAATAGTGGTCCAAATGTTTTTTTGTCATTGTAAAAAGTCTACGAGACTAGGTACAACTTGTAAAATGGTTTACGAGTCTTCGACTGAGTCTTAGAGAATTCCAGTGTGTGAATTTATTCCATGCAAGGACCTAGGGACCTATCTATGAGTCGTAAAGTGATCTATAACTCATAGAAGGTCTCATCTGATGGATACTCAGAAATTTTCAATTTTTGGAATCTTGTACGAATGGCAATTACAACTAATGGAATTATCTATGGGCCATAAAAGCCACTCGTAAACAAGAAAACTCAATTACTTGAGTTTCTAAGCCCATCACAACAGACACCCATACGACTTTTTCAACAAGTATTCTACCATTATTGAAGAAAAAACCCACAAACCCACATGATTTTCATATCACAACCAATACCCCAACATGTTATTCAAACTATATACCCTATCAATAGCGATTAATCATGTTTACCCTACTATTTTGACCACTTATGATCAATTTCAACAAGATTACACGCCTATGTCATCACCCACTATTTCACACACAAAATCAATTTACACATGGTAGGTGAGTCAATAGGCGCCAAACAAACTATTCAAACATACAAGTGAGGCAATGATACCCAATTCTATGCTTAGACAAATATTCAAACACGGGCAACCCAAATTTAATAATCACATGTTAATTTCAAACATAGGTTTTGTGTCTAAACTACCATTCCAATACATTTTCTAATTCAATCATACAAACTAAGGCAAATTAAAGGTTTTGAACCACCAAAAACTTATCAAGATATTATTAAGTTGTAGAAGATGAAGAGACACTAAACCCTAGGTCACCGAATAATCACCAGAAAATAAGTGTACGGCTGCCGTCAGTGGTCAGAATAACGTGGGGGTGGGGATGACCAGGTAGTCTTGTAAATTAGGTTAGAAATGTGGTCAAAACAATTTGACCTCATATTTATACCTTAACCAGGTCAACTAAAATCTAATTGGCCTAGACACCACAATACCCTGATTACACTTTGTAGAGTATTTTACAGCTCGTGAACTGTGGTTTCGTAGAACATCCAAACCTTAGATTTTGGGACTAGTTTTCACGGACTAGCCTATAGGTCATAGAGTGATTTACAACTTGTAGAGTTGGTCTTACAAACCTTAACACTTAGAAAAATTTTAGGGAACTTACTTGGGGTCCACGAGCCCCATTCACGACCCATAGATTTATCTACGGATCATAAAGTTGGCTCATGGATTGGAGTACATAAAGTTTTGCTCATTAGAAATATCTATTAGATGGTGTACAGGTCGTAAAGTGTTTTATGGCCTATAAAGTGTTTTATGGCCCGTAGAACCAGTTTAGGGCCACTTCCTAATTCTCTTCTCAGCCAAAAAGGGCTAATATAGCCTTGTACCTAAATATTCTTCATAAACCCACTGTTACCCTATATGCAACCAGCCCATTGTCCAAATTTACAATCAAAATACAAGAAGATAAACTACCTATAAGTCCAAAAACTCAAAATAAACCTACAACTACACTAATACATCAAACAAATATTGGGTTGCCTCCTAAGTAGCGGCTGATTTATTATCGTGGCACGACTCAGAAAAATTGGTTACTAAGACTTCACCAATTATCCACACTTCATTCTTTAGATCATCTGGCTGCTTCACCTATTGGCAGATATTGAAGACAACCTCTTTATCGTTTATTATGAACTTAAGTTGGCTGGCTTTCATATCCACTAGTGCTCGCCCAGTGGCTAGGAACGGTCTTCCCTATATGATTGGGACATCGAAGTTGACTTTGCAAAATAGGATCACAAAGTCTGTAGGGAATATGAACTTCTCAACTTTAACCAACACATCATATAGTATCCCCACAGGCCTTTTCTTTGTGCGATCAACCTTCAACAACCACATGCTCGTCGGTGTAGGGACTCCCAATCAGCTTTTTGAAGACCACCAGGGCATCAGATTAATGTTTGCACCTAGATCACATAGTTCCCTTGTGAACTCTACATCTCTAATGATGCATGGTATGGTGAAAGCACTGAGATCATCTCGCTTCTTAACCAAGGACCTCGTAGCAATAGCATTGTAATGCTGAAGCTCTTGGGAGAGCTCCTGACTCACAGTGCCCTTTTTAGTGACCAGGTCCTTCATGTACTTCGTATACCCTAACATCTTCTCCAATGCCTCTGTGAGAATGATGTTGATGAAGAGTTGTTTAAACATGGAGAGAAAGTATTTGAATTTGCCTTCCTCCTCTCTCTTTTTGATTCTTTGAGGGAAGGAGGGAGGAGGCCTAGGAATGGGCTTCAACTTATGTGGCGCATCAATAGCTCCACTCACCCCATCCTTTCCACAATCATCTCTTATATTTGCAGCCATGGTCGCAACTATCTCCTCTCGACATCATCCTCATCAACTGGCATGAAAGGATCAATGGTGTTCTTGCCACTCCGAGTAGTTAATGCCATATACCACCCTTCATTCTTAAGATTCTAAACCGTGTTGCTCAGTAATGTACCCCTCTGACACTAATTTAGTTGAGTCGACACTTGGCCAAACTGTTGTTCAAGATGTGTGATAGCTATAGAATGAGACTCAATTTTCTGATTGATGCTAGAAATCTCAAATTTCATACCCCTTAAAGTCTTATCTTGTGTCTCAGCCTTTTTCAGCAGGCAATCAAACATCTCCTCAATTCTGGAACTATTTGCACCTGCGTCATGATTATATGGTGGCACGTAGAGACTATTTCTGAAGCTATCTCTGCTACCCCAATCCACATATCTCTGGACCCCTGTTCCTATAATAATATCCTTCGCATTTGTCCCTGTAAGCTCCATCTTTGTTGAAGTTCTGACCTTATTGCCAATATTCCTTATTGGATCCTTGGGAGTTGGTCTGAAAACCCCCATCTAATCAGTAGGAAAACATGCGTCCTCATCATAATAAGGCCATAATACATGGGTGCACGTGGAGGTTGATGAACTCCATTAACTTGCTCTTGGTTCTGCTTCATCATCAACTCCATAACTATGCGAATTTGGGCAAGCTATTGCATGATTTCTTTGTTGATATTTGTTTGCTCTAGACTGATGTGCTATCAAAATACAACATGTTTGGTGCCTAAAACAAGGGATTTTGTGAGTTCTTAAATCGACTTTTTAGTTTTTTAATGTGTCTTTGTGTTAATCTTGGAGAAAAGTTAGGTTGGCATGATTTTGAAGATAAGCTGCAGATTTTACTGAA
>JAABOM020058197.1:0-50865 GCA_011800125.2 Solanum clarkiae | reverse complement strand
ATATAGACACACACATACATGCTACTTTTATCATCATACACATACATTCCATTTCATTATCATTCCATTATCATTTCATCATCATATAGTCATTCAACTCATAATACATACATTGGACCTTCAATTCCTAAAGACTCCATAGCCGGACATTTTATCAAACACTTAGAGGATGTGTAATGCTAGAGTGAAATCATGCAATTAAAGAGTGAAATCATGCTAGAAAAATTAGTCTAAAGCCATGAATAGATACTTGGTGACACCCTCAAATAATATGCATCAAGATCCTTCATCAATTCTCACAATAGACCTTAGATTCATAGCTCCAAGCATAGTAAAACAGTCACAATTTCATAAATCCTAACATACTGTGAAGTGATTTTTGTAATAGACATGAGCCATGAGTAAATCAACTATAAATCATGCAATTTTAAGTAAAAAGAAGCTTGGGTATCATGGGTGAAAGGAAACCATGAAAGAAACCCAAATACCTTGTCAATATAAACATGTATGCTTGCAATGACATAGGGGATGAAACATAAGACTTGGAATCATAGAAGGACTTGAAGCGTCATCATAAGCTAGAATAGAACGAAAGAGGTACGGATATCCCTTCTTCATGCCTACTCTGGCTCTCCGAGAGAGACCATCGACTAGACGATTCTTCCAAGGTGCCTTGACGAACACCATATCCTTATTAGTCAACGCTTCCCATCCATCCATCCAATATCTCCATTGGGATCTCCTCCTAAGCCAACTTATCCTCCACAACACCCACAACCTCAAAAGTTCTATAGCACTTGAGTCAACAACACATCTCCCGAACATAGATGCATGAAGAGCTGGGTGAACCATATTCCTATTCATAGGCAACTCCAATTCGTATGCAATCTTACCAATCCTCCTCAACACGCTATAAGGACCCCCATATCTTAGGCTTAACTTACCCTTCTTACCAAAATGAACCACATCCTTCATGGGTGAAACCTTCAAATAGATTCAATCACCAACCTTAAATTCAAGGTCTCTCCTCCTCGCATCAGGATAGGATTTTTAACGATGTTGGGTTCTTTCCAACCTTCCTCTAATATCCTTACCATCTCAAGATCCTCCATAACGAGATTTGGACTTATCAAGGCCACCTCTACTACCTCAAACCACCCAATCAGTGATCTACAACGTGTACCATGGAGGGCCACAAATGGAGCCATACCAATATTAGAATGATAGCTATTGTTATATGCAAACTCAAATAATGGAAGATGATCATCCCAACTACTCCTCAACTCTAATACAAAATCCCTAAGCATATCCTTAGAGTTTGGGTAGTTATTTTGATTTGGCCATCCATTTGAGGGTAAAAGGTCATACTAAGTTTTATCTTGATTCCAAGACCTTCTTGGAAGGACCTCTAAAAGTGTGAAGTGAATCACGCAACACAATCTGATAAGATGGACAAAGGAACCCCATGCAATCCGACCAAGTCATAAATGTACAACCTCGCATAATTTTCAGCACCATAGGTAGTCTTAACCAGTAGAAAGTGAGCCGATTTTGTCATCCTATTAACCACAACCAAAATAGAATCAAAACCATTTCTGGTCTTGGGTAATTGATGCTGCTGGTTACCCTCCAGTAAGAAAGCGGTCGCTATTAGTAATTAACCTAACCAAGATTTGGGTCGAATCCACGGGAAATACAGGGCTTGACTATAAGAATTCACCACTAATTGTTTCTAGTGTCTATAACTACAATTTCTAAATGGGGGGGGGGGGTTCATGTGATTCGAAAAAAACAAAGATAAAATAAACACTAACTAAAATAAGAGAAAACGGTAAAATTTGGGGACAACTAGGGAATTGTGCTCCTCATGGCTCATTGACTCAAATACTTAAGATATTATAACTACAGTTGATGAATCGCATGCAGGATGGAACCTCTTATGAAAGTGAATGTCGAATTTCACTATGGATCTTGGTCGGCTACCAGGGCATGCCAACTAAACGTTACCTGTTGTCCGAGTCAACCTCCTCTTGGTCAGGTTTGGTCGATTAGACGAGAACACATCAACTGAAACCTGCCATCTACTTCCCTTTTCCAATTCATCACTACCTTGGTCGGGATCGTGATAGTAGGCAGGGTTTGGTGTTGGCCACCATAAAATAACATTAATAACGAAGGGAAATAGTCAATATATGTAAAACCCCAATCATAGAAATGCACAAAACCTAGGTCATTTCAAATTAACCACCCATGGTTCACACAACACTATGTTGTGGGTGCTTAGCTACTCATGGCTAAGGTAAAACACACAAAAATGCATGTAATAGGCATAGTTGAGAATTTTACCAACTCCAATGAAAGTGAAGACACCCAAATTAGAAACCCACAAGCTTGATAACTTCCAAAGTGTGTAGTACATGATTTGCAATCCCCAAAAATGGGTTTTCAAAAGAGAAAATAATAATCTAAGTTGAAACAATAAAGTATTCTTGGGAAAATATGTAGAGCTCAAAGACAAAAGCTCCTTTTTCAAGTGCCAACTCACATTTTTTTCTCTCCATTTTCCTTTTCTCTAAAACCTAATCTTGAACTATTTATAGAAAGTACCAAAAAACCCTAAAAAATTATGCAGAAAAGACAGCTGGCATCTGATAAACTTCACAGCTACAACTCATAGGATGGTCTACCAGTTGTAGTCGGGGTCTCGTATCAGGATCTTGACATCTTGGACTGAACTGGTACAACCCATATGTACGAGTCGTTGCTGGAGCTACGACTCATATATTTGTCTCGTAGTCCTGGTCTTCAATTTTTGGTCCAACATTTTGGCTCTCTAATTCTTGCTATGAGTCCATTTATATGAGTTGTAGTATTTCTTATGACTCATAGGCTGGGTTCGAAGGAGTGACCCTCACTTGAAGATTTCTCAACTTTTTGTCTCTGATTCCTATTACGATACCACCCTACGATTCATAGCTTAGGCTACGACTCGTAGATTGGATTGTATGGCCTATGCTTCAGCAAAATCAGCAACTTTTCTTCAAAATCATGCCAACCTAACTTTTCTATAATATCATCAAACACATAAGGACCATAAAAAGTCACTTCAAGAACTCATAAAATCCCTTGTTTTAGGCATCAAATGTGCTTTAATTTGACTGCACATAACACTCTTAACTTAGAATTGTTGTTGTCCTCAAGCGACGACTTAATTTAGGCAGACAAAAAGAAGTACATAGCAACTATACTATTGGCATACATATCAACTCCTCAGGTTTAGTTACTCACAACCCCCTTTTTTTAAAAAACAAGATTTTGAGGTTATTCAGCAAAACAAGGACACAATGATACATCTGGCAATCAAACTATGATAAGCTAAGGAGCATCAACCTTACACAATCACTTCTCTAGTCATATGATAGTCAAGTAGTGCAAATGCCCTCACAAGAAAGAGGTCTGATACACTCACTTAAATGCATTTAGAATTAAGGGACTGAGGAAACATTCTCACCCTCACAATTGAAATTCTTGCACAATGACTAACACCATAGGCTTGCCCTTATACTAATCTTTTAGCTTGGTGACAAAGTGGGTTTGGACTTAAGAGCTTGTAACATAGGTTCATGGTGCTTTGGCATGATATTTTAGGCATTTAGTGACTAAAAGCTATCCTTAAGCCATGCTTACCAACACATTTACTTTCACAACCCATCTAATTTCACTAATTCCTCCCTTACTCCACCATTTCAAGCTTTTTCTGGGCTATTCTTTCACTTTTTACTGTTGTGCCTCAATTTCAAACTCATTTTTGGACATCTTTTCATATCAAGGCACTTTTTCTTTTCTTTTCTTTACCCGGCTCATGATTAATCATTTTCTTTCTTTTTACCCCAACTAACCACCTCATTTTTCTTGTTTTACCAACAATAAGGGCCACACTCAACTTAAGCTTTTAGCCTAAGGTGAAGTACACAATATCTTTGTCTCAAACCAGGGCCACCAATGTAGCCACCCTCAACTTAGGCTTTTAACCTCAATAATGGTTCACGTGTTAAAGGATAGATTAGGGTATTTTTCTTGTTTCACCAACAATAAGGGCCACACTCAACTTAAGCTTTTAGCCTAAGGTGAAGTACACAATATCTCTGTCTCAAACCAGGGCCACCAATGTAGCCACCCTCAACTTAGGCTTTTAACCTCAATAATGGTTGACGTGTTACAAGATAGATTAGGGCCAATATCAGGGTATTTCATCAAATAAAATTAAGTCAGCAAGGTGTCAAGAAAGAATGAGTGCATGAGAATCTCAAACATTCGGAAGAAGGGATTCACTAGTTCATTTGGTTGGCAATTTAGGCAAGAGTGGGCTTCCTATCAGAATAAAGGCCTAAGATCACCTCAAAATCAACTAATTCACTACACCAGGCTTAGACTACAAGGGCAAGTTCTGCATACATGATACATGAATTCATCCAAATAAGCTCACAACACACATAACATTGTACACACAACCAAGTATAGACTCACAAGTCATACTTCAAGCCTCAGCTTACCCTCAAAATATTAGAACAAACATTGCCAAATACTCAAAATGTACAAGTGCATCAATAGCCACAATAAAAAAATTTTGAGGGTACCAAATTTTTATCAAAATTTAGAGAACATTACAGAACTATATATATGCCAATAAGTAACATTACTATGCCTTCACAATTTATCTACACATCCCAAAACATGCCGGTTCAACAGAAAAATAAACATCTGCAAGGAAAAAGAAACACGATGAGAAAATCTTGGGATCAAAAATAGGGGAAGTTATGTACTTGAGGCTACTCAAACTTTATTTTAATCCATAACTTCCACCACCCCACCAACAGATGATACTTTGTCCTCAAAGTGAAGACAAAACTAGAACACCATATTATAACATAGATATATATACATACATACATTAAAAACCCAAAAAAACATTTGAAGTAAAGCTAAAAATAACATCCAACATAAACACTATTAAGACACAACCAAAAACCACATAAAAACAAAATTGTCTAAAAATAGAACAAAATATACAAAATGTCACGATAAAACTAGGGTCAAAAGAAGTCAAATATCTTGTGCTCAGGCACCATTCTCGATCTGATCAACGGGGTCCTAGGGCTGTCCTCCTTCTATGTTGCAATGCCACAAATACCCTCTCCAGGCGGGGTGTGTTGTGCTCTCTCTCTGCATAGCCGCTAACAAAAGCGACTCATGCACCACCTCCTCAGGTATGTGCTCCTTCTCCTGAATTGACTTCTTCAGGGCCAGCTCTGGGTTAACATGCTCAAGGGATCTCTTCCATCAGGAGTCCGAATGGTCGGCGAGAAAATCAAATGCCTCATCACCTCCCGGTGCTACCTTTGGGGATAGAATAGGGGCCCAACAGCTGCAATAAATTGGCCTTGAACCTGGCCAAATCATCAGTCACCGCACTCGTGTCGGCAAGCCTAGCACCCTCGAGCCCCTTCTGGACTCTAGCCTCAAACACATCGATCGGTTCATGAATTGCTTGGACTCTATCATCAACTAACTCTCGAGCAAATGCCTTCATCCTCTCCTCGGAGTCCAAACAGTCTGATCAATCAATGGCCGAACCCGTGCTGACAACTCACGTAGCCTTCCCTCTGCTATAGTAACCTCACACAATAAAGTGTGAAATGTAACAGTAGAGAAAAGATGGTCAACCTATAAAGAATGAGTTGATGGTGCTGGAGTGCTAGATGATGGTGTCGACTCGATCTCAGCTGCAAGTGTGGGCTCTGTAGTGGCCGAAGTAGTGCCAGTAGTAGCTGGAGGTGAACCTGGCATCTAGGGCTCTACTGGGAATTACTCTGGCATAGGAGGTGGGATAACTCTTTGTAGGGCAATTAGGTTTTCATCTGCCTTGATTAATCTTGGGTCCGTTGTGCGCAAAGCCTCTATATGAGAGTCCAAGTGCAGAGACACCATCACACCCACTTCCTTGCACAATCTAGGAATCAGAATGGGGAATGGCTAGGCTTGATGAGTGCAAAATGCCGACTCGTGGATCAGTTCTTTCAAAACTCGGGCCTAATCCATTTCATACCTTGTCAAGATGCTCGCCAACAACACGACCCTCTCTAATGTGATCACATTATCTGCGAATATGGGCCTGATGCGAATCCAGATAATAAACCACCAGAACTTTGCCATAAATGAGAGGTGGGCCTTCAGAATATGCTTTCCATGATCCGTAACCCATATCGGCTCAACTCCTTCCTTGCAAATTTGGCCTATTATCCACCTCAATAACTCAATTTTAATCCCAACATTATTCTGATTTACTATTTTCCTTATGTCTGCCATCCTATGGTCATATTTTGCCATAGAATGTGGGGCTTTGCAATTCGGCCCAAATTGCACCCTAAGAATGATCTCAACTGAGATGTAGACTGTCTTACCCCTGACCATGACTTCGCTCAACCGTGGGGCATCGATGGGCTTCATGTACATCAATTGGCTTTATGAGCCTCGGAAGGTTGCTATGTACAGTAGCACAATACGAAGCATAGAATTCTCGAATCAAGTATGGAGCGTACTTCCTCAGCACTTGTGATAACCAACCTAATCCATGGAGGTCAATGTCAGCTTCTTAATTTGGCACGCCTTTCAAGCCTGAGTCTTTCAATGTTGCCTCCTCATGAAATCTTTGCACTGGTCTCCCTTGACCTTTAAGTTTCAGTCCCTTATCATTGATCTCTTTCATTCCAAAACCACACCATCTTTTGTTTTGTGGATCGATGGAGGTGATAATGTATGCTGAATCCTCAGGCTGAGGGAGAACAATCTCTTCTGAATGAGCTTGAGACACCTCAAAAGAATTCATATTAGAAGTGGATTCATCTTCATTTAACTCAGTTTCTTCACCCTCCTCATCAGACTGGGAGGGGCTGTCCACTTCCATCTATATTCTGGTTGATTGTACTAGTGCGATAGGCAAGTTCGCCACTGATTTAGGGTGCATGTACACCTCATCTGTTGATTTGTCCTCCTTGAGGACTTATCCCTTCGTCGATGACCTGAAAAAAAACAACTCCCGGTCTTCCTCTTGAAGACATTTTCTATACAAGCATGTTAAAGCATGAGTGCAAAGATGTTGTATTCTAACTAACAAGTAACAAACGAAGTAACTACATAAGAACATTACAATTACTAAAGTAAAAACAACTTGAATCAGGTGCAAAGCTGCAAGTACGAGGTGTAGATATGACTCGTATGATGACCTAGGAGTCGTACTTCATCATTATAGAACCAGCATATAAAATAAAGAGCATTCTTGAATAAGCTACAAGGTGTATATAAGATTCATAGAGTGTGCCTATGAGTCATATTATCGGCTCATAGGTCATTTCAGATTCAATTCGAGAATTCAAATCGGGGCCACGAGGTCACCATTATGCCTCGTAATAGGTGCTATGAGTCATAGGTGTTCCTCGCATGAAAAAATGAGAAGGCATCCTAGATGACTCTTTCCTTCTACAAGGAGTCACTATGACTCGTGGTGAATCTTCGTAGCAGAAAACAGAAAACATCTCAGATGCCTCCAACTTTTCCATTAAGATGAACAATCACTCAAATAAGATCAGAAGTTTGCAACACAAAGGCATAGATAACATCAAAAGAAATCTACACATTCTTCATCACCAGTCAAAACAAAACAAAGCAGAAATCAACCCTTAACAATTCTAAATTCTTTCAGAGGTATTAGCCTCCTCTCATATTTTTAAAGTAATATGATAACACCTTTCAACCAAAAATTTCAGTCCCTCATGATATTCATATGATAAAGACTAATAAAATAGAGAACAAACACAAGATCATCATCTCAATTTCCTTAATCACTAAGCAAGAGCAGATCCCAAAACTCGACTTCTTACAAGGAAGCAAGCAATTTTGCATCACATTCTTCTTACTGTCAAAATAACTTTCACATGATTATGCTCATAATACATTCATCCATGCATCCATCAAACAAGAGCTTATTCAAGGATGAACCAATTTTAACCATGAAAACTTACCAGATGAATGAATGAACAAAAAGAAGAAGAAAAATCAACAGAGTTCTTGATGTACCCTTCAATCTCTGGGGAATTTTAGTGGGTGAAAATGTAAAGGTGGATAAATAGTAAATGGGAGTGATGGGGGGAGTTATAAACTGAAAGGGAATGCTTCATGAAGGGGCATGAAGAGCCAAGTGAGGTAAATCTCTTAAAATTCAAAATGGTCTATCTTTTGAAATTCTACAGATTGGTCTCACGAGAATCCGACTATGAGTCATATGAAGTTTTACGACTCATAGATCCTAGTCTCGTAGTAGACCCAACACTTGGAAAAATTTTGATTTCATGCTTGAGCACTATGAACCCCACTTGTGACTCGTAAGGGATCTTAAGAATCATAAGGTTGGCTCATACTATGTGTGCCAACTTCTTGGTACTTACTGCTTTCCTCTAGGAGGCATGACTACGAGTTTTAACCTTCTCTATGACTCATGAGATTACTCGTAGAAGCTTCCTCAAAGCATGATTTATCTATTCATCAGCTCTTGGTTTGTTCCAACACCCTATCTGTTAAAATACAACAGAATGCCAATTTATGCAATTGGTTCAAAGCCTTAACAATTCTCAAACACATATTAACTTAACAATCAACAATTAAAGTACGATAAAATGTCTAAATATAGAATCAACACACACAAGATGCTTGAGTTGCCTCCCAAGAAGCGCTTGATTGAACGATGTGGCTCGACTCAGTCATTCATGAGTACTTAAACTTCCTCATGGGCTCCATCACTGCTTCTTCTACTTTTCCTTTACTCATCTTGCACTGCATCTAGCTGCTCAGTGAGCTGTTTAATACTATCACCCAGGCTTTTCATTGAAATAGTTTGTTGTTCCACTTTGTAATTACATTTGAGGACGTCAAAGTTTATCTCCCTGATGATGTCATCTTGCTCAGAACTTGTTCAAGAATATGCTCCATATGGGTTAGTTGATCGGTGATACAATGCTGGTGGGGTAACCTCGTCAAATGTGTAGCATTTTGCTTTTGGTTTTACTAGAGCCTCCAGTAGATGCTCTAGTGGTTGGTCCGGCTTGCCCCTGAAGGGGTTGGTAGACTTTAACAACTATAGATAACTTATCCATGGTCACAGTTAGCTTATTAAATGGTCGCCTTATGAACACCTAACACTCTCATCTGAATAATGCGTCAGCCTGCCCTAGTAGTACAAAAGTTAGTGCTCGGTAGAAAATAGCTGCCAATTCATCATCAGTTAGACCATGGTTCTGATTTGCAGCCAAGTACTGTTTGTATCTCTCCCAAGCCACTACTAAAGGTTCTCCTAGCACTCTTTTAAATTACAGATGTTGTTTTGTAACCTTTGCATGTTGGTCTCCTTATAGAAGTTTCTGAGGAAAACTCTTTATACCTCTCCCCAGTTTGAGAAAATATCAAGTAGAAGGATCAACCACCGTTTTGCAGCTTTATTTTGTAGAGTCTTGGGGAAAACTTGAAGAGCCATAGCCTCCCAAGCAGGGTGTCTCATCCCAAGGACCTCCCTCAGCGTTCCATTGAAATTTTGTAGATGAATTTTGGGATCCTAATACCTTTGCCCGTGAAATAGGGAACACCTCTGTAACGCTTCCAACATATCAGTTGCAATGTAAAGCATCTGCCCAACCATAGTGCCAGCTAACCCGTACCTAGAATTACTAACAAAAACAAAAAGAAAAAGTAAAATATAAGAGACTCTAGAAATCAACACTAGAATTAACTAACTGTGAACTCAATACAAAACCTAGTTGAATCCCCCAGCAATGGTGCCATAATATTTTATGCAGATGGTTAAACTCCAATAAGAAAGCAATCGCTATCAGTAATTAACCTAACCGAGATTAGGGTCGAATCCATCGGCAATACTTGGATTGACTATAAGAGTTCACCACTAATCATTTTTGGTGTCTATAAATACAATCTCTAAATGGGGGGTTCATGTGATTTAAAAAACAAAGATAAAATAAACACTAACTAAAATGCGAGAAAAAGACTCAAATTTCGGGACAACTTGGGAATTGTGCTCCCCAAGGCTCATTGACTCAAATACCTTAGATAACATAACTAAAATTGATGAATCACATGCAAGATGGAAACTTAAGTTCTTCTATCCCTCTTGGGAAGGTGAAAGTCGAATTTCACCATGGCGCTTGGTCGGCTACCATGGCGTGCTAACCAACCATTACCTATTGTCCAAGTCAACCTCCCCTTAGTCAAGTTTGGTCGATTAGACAGGAACACATCAACTGAATCCTATCATCTACTTCCCTTTTCCTATTTGTCACTACCTTGGTTGGGATCATGATAGTAGGCAGGGTTTGGTGTTAGCCACCACAAAAAAACATTAATAATGAAGGGAAATAGACAATACATGCAAAAACCCCAATAACAAAAATGCACAAAACCTATGTCATTTCAAATCAACTACCCATGGTTTCCATAACCCCAAGTTGTGGGTGCTTAGCTACTCATGACTAAGATAAAACACACAAAAATACAAGCATTAGGCATACTTAACAATTTTACCAACTCCAATGAAAGTGAAGACACCCAAATTGCAAACCCACAAGCTTGATAACTTCCAAAGTGTGTAGTACAAGATTTGCAATCCCCAAAAATGAGTTTTCAAAAGGGAAAATAATAATCTAAGTTGAAACCCTAAAGTATTCTTGGGAGAATCTCTAGAGCTCAAAGACAAAAGCTCCTTTTTCAAGTGTAAACTCACATTTTCTCTCTCTTTTTTTCTTTTCTCTAAAACCTAATCTTAAACTATTTATAGTATGTACATAACAACCCTAAAAATTATGCAAAAAAGACAGCTGATATCTGATAAACGTCGCAGTTATGACTCATAGGATGGCCTACGAGTTGTAGTCGAGGGATTGTATCAGGATCTTTGCATCTTGGACTGAACTGATACGACCCATAGGTATGAGTCGTTGATTGAGCTACGACTCATATGCTGGTCTCGTAGTCTTAGTCTTTAGTTTTTGGTCCTACATTTTGGTTCTCTGATTCTTGGTACGAGTCCATCTGTATGAGTCGTAGTGTGTCTTACAACTCGTAGGCTGGGCTCGTAGGAGTGACCCTCCCTTGGAAGATTTTTGGACTTTTGGTATCTGATTCCTATTACGACACCACCCTATAACTCGTAGCTAGGGCTACGACCCCTAGATTGGATCGTATGGCTTATGCTTCAGCAAAATCTGTAACTTTTTTTCAAAATCATGCCAACCTAACTTTTCTGCCATATGAAGAAAAAACATATAAAACAATAAAAAGTCGCTTCAGAACTCACGAAGTCCCTTATTTTAGGCATCGAATGTGCTGTAATTTGACAGCATATCACCTACCCAACTACAAAATCCATATTAATCTCTTTCCACTCCCAAGTAGGAGTATCTATGCCTTAGGTTAAGCCACCTAACCTTTGGCGCTTGGCTTTGACTTGTTGGCAACTGTGACAACCGGCAACATATTTTGCAATGTTCCTCTTCATGCCTCTCCATCATTACACCTCCCCAAATCTCTATACATCTTAGTAGAATCGGGGTGAATAGAATAGGAAGAACCATGAGCCTTATCAAAAATCTCTTCCCTCAAGCCATCAACACAACGCACACACAATCTACCTTGGTATCTAAGGGCACCATCTGCCCCTTGGG
Source organism: Solanum clarkiae (assembly GCA_011800125.2). Taxonomy (NCBI): domain Eukaryota; kingdom Viridiplantae; phylum Streptophyta; class Magnoliopsida; order Solanales; family Solanaceae; genus Solanum; species Solanum clarkiae. The sequence continues at coordinate 39,085 of JAABOM020058197.1, read as the reverse complement.
AGAAAGTCTCCACCTTCCCATCTTTTACCAATGTCTTCAATTCTAACAATGAGGGATCAAAATCTTTCTTAGCTTTCGCCTCCTTAACCAAAGAAGATTTAGAGCCATCAACAACAACAAACTACCATTATCAACTTCTTCCATCCTAACTCCCAAACTAACCAACCATTGGACCTCCATAGCCACCCTTTTTCCACAATCATCAACATGAGCCAAGCTACCTATAGACACCCTTCGTAAAGCATCTTCAACCATATTATCTTGACTGGGATGCTGATGAACATTCATATTATAATCTTTAAGAAGTTCTAACCACCTTCTTCGTCCCAAGCTAAGATCCTTTGGGTGAACACCCATCAGAGACTCTTGTGGTAGGTAACACATCAACATGCACCCCATATAAATAATAACATCAATTTTTCAAAACAAATAGCATGGCGGCCAACTCACAATCATAGATAGAATAATCCTTCTCATGTATCCGATTTATTAAAAATCATGGGCTATCACCTTACCATATTGAATCAACACAGAACCCAAACTAACTTAAGAAGCAACAAAATACAGAACAAATCCTTCTAGCGATTCTAGTAGTGATAATATAGGAGCGAACACAAGCTTATCTTTCAATGTTTGGAAACTCCTTTCACACTCATCAACCATGCAAATTTGGCTTTCTTTTGAGTCAACATTGTCATGGAAGAGGCAATATAAAAGAACCCATTAACAAACCTCTGATAGTAATCTGCTAAGCCCAAGAAGCATCTAATATCCGATTGGGTTAGACTCATTTTCAACTTGACCCCATGAACAAGATTATAAAGTTGAATTTTTGATATCTCATGCAGTTTGAAGATATATAGAAATTACAATTTTGGACACTTATGAGGCACATTTTCGGGCACTTTTTGGTGCAGTTTCAATAGATCATAATACATATGTGTGGGAAAAGACCTCAACTGAAATAGAATAAGACCAAGCGAGCTACAACTTAGAATTCCAATGAATACCCCTCACTGGTAAATAGGTGGTCTACTTGCCAAGGTAAACCATACTTCACCTTATAGGAGCTCATCACATTTCAGAGAAGTACCCTTCCTTATGAGAGCCCATCCCATTTCGAAAAGGATTTCATGAGTAATTTCACCTTACGAGATCCCATTGTATTTTGGTAAGTAACCTTTCTTATTTGAGCCCGTCCCATTTCGAAAATGATTTCATGAGTAATTTCACCTTTCTGGAGCTCATCCCATTTTGGGAAGTAACCTTCCTTACGGGAGCTTGTCCAATTTAGGAAAGGATTTCAAGAGAAAGTGCACTAAATGGATCCAATAGTATTGCAAGGAAAGAGAGCAAACCATCTATCCATCAGTGCTAAGACTGATCCCACAGAATAATTGAAATAATCATAACTTTAATAACTTATAAGAAACATAGAATCATGACACGAGTAGCTCTTAAACATCCTTGACCTCTAATGGTGTGCCCAACTTCAAAACATAAGAATAGATCATCATCAAACATTATGCTTGCATTAACATAAAAAGGCTCATAAGAGGTATAATCTTTGAAAAAATATTTAGCTTCATACTTGCACAATCATAGATAATTTCATGAGTTCATAACATACTTTATAGCCCATTTTCATAATGAAGTCACCTGACCTATAAAACATGTACATATCTTGAGAATTTCTTAACTTGGAATTTCATCAAACACTTGGTGGGCACAGATAAGAACATGTTCAAATCATGCAAAATGGAAGAGAATATAGATCATGAAATAGTGAAATCAATACATTCTAAAATCATGTAAATCAGCCCACCAATATCATGGTAAAACCCCACCATGGGTAACTTGTACATCATATCAAAACTTCATAATAGTTCATAGATTTCATAGCCTGAATCGTGTATAATTTCAGTAGACAAAGATCACTTCATAGTATAAGCTCAAAATAGATATTTATGCATAATCAATAATATTTGAAAAAAAAACCAACATATTTCATGCTCATATTTCACAATAATATCTACTCATATGAAATACAACTTGAAATCATGAAATTTTCATAAAACGAAAGGTTGGGCTTCATGGGTAAAAGGAACCCATGAATGAAACGCACACACCTTAGACCTTGAATTTCTTGAAATTGAGTTGAGAAAGACTTGAAGCTTTGAATGGGGTCTTGAAATCCACAACTTGTTCTTGAGTTTCCTTGAAATCATATTGGGGTTTGGTAGAGGTTCTTGGGATAATTTGAGTGTGTATTCCAATTGTGAGGAGTGTATTTGATCTTTAGGAGTAGGGTTTAGGTCTTTAGGAAGTGTTAAGATAGCATAGAAAACCCCAAAAGACTAATAGAAATAACTAAATTTACGAAATTTTATTAATGAAATAAAATTTGGCAAAACCCCCGCATATACTCCTACATAGATGAGTTCTACAAAAATGGGTATTCTGCAAATTTGGCAAAAACCCGCACACACCGCCATCAAGCTATTCCCCAAAGCTAAGGTATGTGGGTTTGTTTCATGGATTCCTTTCACCCATGATGCCCAATCTTTCTTTTCTTAAACATTGCATGATTTAAACTTGATTTACTCATGGGTCTTATTTATTATGAAATTCACTGCATAATATGTTGGGGTTTATGGCATTGTGATTGTTTTACTATGTTTTGGGCTATGAAACTAAGATCTATTGTGAGATTTGGTGAAGGGTTTTGATATATATTACTTAAGGTTGTCACCAAGTATCTGTTAATGGTTTTACATTAGACTTTCTAGCAGGATAATAAGAATTGCATGGTTTTACACTAGTACTACACATCCGCGAAGTGTTTGATAAAATATCTGGTTATGGTTTCTTGAGGAATTGAAGGTCTAATGCATGTCTTATGAGTTGAATGAATTTATGATAATGAAATTTCCAGAGAGGATCCATGCCCCTGGCGCGATGCGGTCATGGCGCTGATCAATGTTATTTTTGCCAATTTTTGGTTGTTTAGTCCAAGGCCTTTGGATCTTCGGCCTAACCCTCTACATGCATAAAAATACCTATACTTAGTTATTTTTATATCTCATATCATACATGACATTCCCCAAAACCTTCTCAAAAACTTAGACAAATATTTTCGCTCAAAATCAAGGGTCCCAAACTCATTCCGGGTCTTTAGGAATTCATCAAGCCTCAAATTCTCAATTAAATCTTCATCAAGGAATTCTACAAAGTTGAGGTATGTGGATTTCAACCAATGGGTACTTTTCACCAATGGTGCCCAACCTTTCTTTTTACATAATATGTTTCTAAGTTGATTTACTTATGGGTCTTACTTATTATGAATTTGACTGTGAACTATGTTGGGGTTTCATAAAAGTATGACTATTTAAGCATGCTCTGAGTTATAAATCTATGATTTATTTTGAGATTTGATGAAGGGTTTCAATGTATATTGCATGAGGGTATTACCAAGTGTTGGTGGATAGATTTACTTAAAGTTTTCTTGCATGAATTCACTCTTGAATTGCATGAATTTACACTAGCATTACACATCCGCCAAGTGTTTGATAAAATGTTCGGTTTTTTATTCTTGAGCTATTGATGATTTATTAAATGACCTATGACTTGAATGACTTTATGATGATGAAAGAATTTTATATATGATCCATTAACATGGGAAATATCTATAGTTTCACAAGTGACCATACTAAAGTTGAGGGGTATGTACCTTATCCACCTTGTCAAGTGATGGCCATTCCGTATTACCATAGATGAGGGGTATGTACCTTATCCACCTTGTTGGGTGGTGGCAATACCGTACTACCATAGATGAGGGATATGTAGCTCGTCCACCTTGTCAGGTGGTGACATTCCCATACTACCATAGATGAGGGGTATGTACCTCATCCATCATGTCGGGTGATGGCGATCCCGTACTACTATAAATGAAGGGTGTGTTCCTCATCCACCTTCGAAGTGGGTCGCATACCTTGGATTCCAAGTACTAAGTTGCTTGGTCTATGATGATGGTCTCTATCTACATATGTAATATGTTTTATAAAAGCATATTTTACTTCAAGCATTATTCATGCATGCTATGTTGCTAATATTCTATCTCTTGCATACGATTATGCATCTCAATTACATGGCCTATTTCTTATTGTATTACATCCTGCATACTTTGTACATTCAAACGTACTAATACATACTCAATGCATACATGATGTTACCATGTAGGAACCGGAGCTCCACTTGATCACCTTCCTCCATGTGGCTAGTACAATCTCTTCACGCAAGTTTGGTGAGTACTCAACTCCAAGGATGATATCTTTTTTTCCTATGTATACAAAGACTCTCTTTATCTTATTGTATGCTTTTGACTATGAGGGTGAGCCCGGAAGGTTGTCTTGGCCCCCACTCAATTCTAAGTTCAGAGGTGTTATTGATGCTATGAGCTTTGATACTTGTATGTTTTAAGCTATGAAATATTCCATTAGTCTCTTTGCCCTTATTTCTATTCTCTTATTGTTGTTTAATATCTTCCACGACCAAGGATGTGTAATTATGTGTTAAGAGACTCGCTTGGGGTCCCTTTGGGTTCCCCATTCGCCGTATCACATCTAGGCCCTACGCTTGGCTCGTGACACTGCATTAGCTGTAAGAGAAAATAGGAAGACACAAAGTCCCACAACATCCATAGATAGATTTTGTGTTCCAAATTTATTTAAACATCATTTCAAAAAGTCTCAACATGAATATCAAAAATCACCATAAACTTGTTACCATGAACATGAATTCATGCAAAATGACATGAGGGATAAAACTTAAGACTTGAAATCATGTAGGGGACTTAAATTAGTACCTTTAGCTTGAATAGAGTAGAAGATATATAGATATCACTTTCTCATGTCCACCTTGGCTTCCCATGTGGCACTTTTAACTTGTTGGTTCCTCCAAAGAACCTTGACGGAAGCTACATCTTTGTTTTTCAACCTCTTCACTTATTTATACAAAATTTCCAACTGGACCTCCTCATAGATCAAATTATCTTCTACAACACCCATAACATCCACCGACACTATAGCACTTGGGTTATCCACACACTTTCTCAACATGGACATATGAAAGACCGGATGAATCATAGTCATCTCCATAGGCAACTCCAACTCATATGCAACTTTACCCACTATCCTCAACACACTGTAAGGACCCACAAACCTTGGGCTTAATTTCTCGTTCTTGACAAACCAGACCACACCCTTAATGGGTGAGACTTTCAAGTAAACCTAATCGCCAACCTTAAACTTAGGATCTCTTCTCCTCAGATCGGAGTAAGACTTTTGTCTTCTTTGGGCTGTTCTCAATCTCTCCCTCATTAACCTCACCTTCTTCAAGGCCTCTATGACCAAATCCAGACCTAGCAAAGTCATCTCCCCCACTTCAAACAACCTAATGGGGGATATATAACGCCTACCATAAAGAGCTCCAAAAGGATTCATACCAATTCTTGAGTGGTATCTATTGTTGTAAGCAAATTCCATGAGTGGAAGATGTTCATCCTAACTACCCTTAAACTCCAAAACACAAGCTCTAAGCATATCCGCAAGAGTTTGGATATTCCTCTCGGCTTGACCATCCATTTGAGGATGAAAATCCATGTTAATCTTTACCTTGGTACCAAGCCCTCTTTGGAAAGACCTCCAAAAGTGAGAAGTGAATTGAGCACCACGATCCGAAATAATAGACAAGGGCACCCCATGCAATCTAACCAACTCATATATATACAACTTGGCATAATATTTGGCACCATATGTGGTTATGACCGGTAGAAAGTGAGCCGACTTTGTCACTTTATCCACAACAACCCAAATAGAGTCAAAATGTCTCCTAGTCTTAGGCAATCCAACCACAAAATGCATGTTGATCTCTTCCCACTTCCAAGTTGGAATCTCTATGTCTTGGACTAGGCCATCCAGTCTTTGATGTTCGGTTTTCACTTGTTGTTAATTGTGACATTTGGATATGAACTTGGCAATGTCCCTCTTCATACCACCCCACCAATACACCTCCCTCAAGTCTCTATACATCTTTGTAGAACTGGGGTGAATGGAATAGGATGAATTATGGGCTTCCTTCAAGATTAATTCTTTCAAGTCATCCACATTTGGCACACACAATCTACCTTGGTACCTAAGGGCATCATCTCCCCTTTGGGAGAATACCTCCACTTTACCATCTCTCATCAAGGCCTTCAACTCTAATAATGCAAGGTCAAGATCTTGTTTTGACTTTACCTCCTCAATCAAAGAAGACTTAGAACCATCAACAACTACTACATCACCATTATCAACATCATCCAACATAACCCCTAATCTAGCCAACCGGTGAACTTCTCTAGACATCTTCTTGCCACCATCATCAACATGAGCTGGACTACCCATGGACACTCTACTTAGAGCATTGGCCACAATATTAGCTTTGCGGGGCTGATAATGCACACTCATATCATAATCTTTAAGGAGCTCTAACCACCTTCTTTGTCTCAAGTTAAGATCTTTTTAGGTGAACACATATTGGAGACTCTTATGGCCAGTAAACAATCAACATGAACCCCATACAAGTAATGAGGCCAAATTTTAAAAGCAAATACCGCAACCGCCAATTCAAGATCATGGGTGGGATAATTCTTCTTATGCACCTTAAGTTTCCTAGAGGCATATGCTACCACCTTGCAATTTTGCATCAAAACACACCCCAAACCAATTCATGAGGCATCACAATATACCACAAACCCTTCCAACCCTTCCGATAGAGCCAAGGTAGGAGCAGAAACAAGCTTAATTATCTTTCAAGGTTTGGGAACTATTTTCAAATTCATCGGTCCACACGAATTTTGCCATCTTTTGGTTCAACTTTGTCATAGGGGAAGCAATAGAAGAAAAGCCATTCACAAACCTTTCGTAGTAACCCGTGAAACCCAATAAACTCCTAATATCCGATAGAGTCAAGGGCCTAGGACAATTCCTAATCACCTTCGTCTTCTTAGGATCCACCTTAATGCCATCATCCAACACCACTTGCCAAAAAAATGCAATCTCTTTCAACCAAAACTCATATTTTTCATATTTGGCATACAACCTCTCCTCACTATGGGAATAAATCAAGATATCATCAATAAAGACTACTACAACCAAGTCAAGATAGGGTTTAAAGATCCTACTCATGATCTATGAATATAGTCGGTGTATTAGTCAACCCAAAGGACATAACCACAAATTCAATGTGCCTATATCCAGTCCAAAAAGCCATTTTGAGCATATCACACTCCCTCACTTTCACTTGGAGATATCTGGACCGAAGATCAAACTTAGAAAAGTAACTAGCCCCTTGAAGTTGATCAAAAAGGTCATCAATCATTGGTAGAGGGTACTTGTTCTCTATTGTGACTATACTAAGTCGCTAGTAATCAATACACATCCTAAGAAATCCATTTTCTTCACAAGTGACACTAGTGCCCACCAAGGTGACTTCCAAGGCCTTATGAAACCCTTTCCCACTAAATCCTTCAATTTCTCCTTTAACTCCTTCAATTCTGCTGAGGCTATATGGTAAGGGGGAATGAAAATAGGTTGAGTATCCTGAAACGCCCAAAAAATGTGCTTCAGAATACCCATAATCATAACTTTCAAATATCTCAAAATTTGTGTGTAACACCAAAAATTCAAATTCATATTCTCGATCAAGGGGCAACATTAAGTGGGAAATGGGTACAACCCAAATTTTAGAGGGCCCATAGCAAAAATTAATTTTCACTAATTTTTGATTTCCAGAGAGCATCCGCGCCCTGGCTGCGATGCGCCAGGGGCGCAGAGCAGTACAATTTTGTCCTTCCCCTTTGGTCCACATCACGAACCAGACGCGGACCAATACAACTTCTTCCTTAATTTTTCCTATGCACCCAAGGGCATTGGGGTTTTAGCTCCAAGCCTACTAAAACGTGAAATCAGCCGTACTTAGCCATTTAGTAATTCTTTATCACTCAAAACACTCACACAAACCTCTCCAAGACTAAACCATATATCTCATACCAAATTCAAGTATTTCAAGCTCAACTTTGGAACTCAAGGATTCACTTCAAGCTCATCTCAAGAAAACACAAGTTTGAGGTATGTGGTTTTCATCCATTGGGTCCTTCACCCATGGAGCCCAATCTTTTCTTTTTATGAAAATTGCATGATTTCAAGTAGTATTACTTAACGGTATCTCTTATAATGAAATATGATCATGAATTATGTTGGGGTTTTATCAAAAATTGTTGATTATGCGTGAGTATCTATCTTGAGCATACACTATGAGTTGATATTTGTCTGTTGAAACTATTCATGTTTTGAGTTATGAAACTATGATCTATTATAAGATTTGATGGTAGATACCAAGGTACCCTACATAAGGGTTTTACCACATGTTGGAAGGTTGATTTGCGTGAATTGCATGATTTTGAACAAGTATCATAAACCCACCATGTGTTTTATAAAATGTCAAGTCAAGAATTTTAAGTCATTGATGATCTATTCATGATTTACAAATCAAGTGGCTATATGATGATTAAGTTGTTTCAAGTTTGTATTGAATTCATAAAAATCATCTATGATTTTACAAATTACAAGTTCAGCCCTATTTCAAAATTTTTACCTCTTATGAGTCATTCATGTTAAAGCAGGGGTTCATGTATGATTATGATATACTCTCATGTTTCAAGTTAGGCTCACTAAGAGGTCAAGCATGTTTCAAGAGCTACTCTGATCATGTTTCATATTTCTTACAAGTTGTACAAGTTATGATTATTTTCAAGTGTTCTGTGGGATTATACTTAGCATCGATTGAGGATTAAGATGGATCCTCGACTAAAGGGGTCCTTACATAAAGGATTTTGTCTCTAAACTATGTGCTACCATAGGATTATGATTATTACCCTTGCTATACTAGTGGATCTATCTGGTTTATGTTGTCATGTTTGGTTTGCCTTGTAAAGTAGACCACACCTAGCTAGGGGTTGTCATGCCCATTCTACCTGACCGAGGGGGTGTCATGCCTTGGATTTCAAGTTGTAGCTACTTGGTGTATGTTAGTTAAGGTATCCTCCTACACATGTATTATGTGCTATGCAAGTTGTACGATTTACTAGTATATTTTACTTCAAGCATTGATCATGCATTGATCATGCATGCTATATTGAGATTACACTTATTCATTCCCTATGATTATGCATTTTTACTGTATTGGCTTATGTATTGTTACATTGCATCCCATATACTTAGTAAATTCAAATGTACTAATGTATACTTTATGCATGCATGATATTATCATGTAAGGACCGGAGCTTCATTTGATCATCCTCCTCCACATGGCTAGTATGATCCTTTGAAGCAAGCTTTGGTGAGTCCTTAAGTCCGAGGACACTATCTATGTTACTCTTTCTATTTAGAGATTTCTTTATGTTAAACACTTGATACTATGAGGGTGACCACGGAAAGTGTCTTGGCCCCTACTCTATTCTTTGTTAGAGGTGTTGTTGGATATTATGATGTACTTATGCTTTGAGATTAACTCTTCTATGCTTTTGTGAATATCACGATTTCCCTTAGTACCATGTTCCTTTTTATTATATCTTTTGTTGTTGCTTAATTTGCTTCCACGACCAAGGATGTGTGATTGATTTGCAAAGAGGCTTGTTTGAGGTCCCTTTGGTTCCCATTAATTGTGTCACGTCTAGGCCCTAGGCTTGGGTCATGGAAAACTTGGTATCAGAGAACTAGGTTGATAATGGTCCTTGGAATCCAACACACCACATCGATTAAAATCTTCTTTATGGTTGTGAAGCGCGCCACAACTATGAATGAGAGGTTATGAGGCGTTTGAAGAAATGTTTCACTTCTTCATGGTATATATCATGCTTTATATGTAAATGTAAGGCTTTTCCAATAATGAATGCTCTTTGCTCTTCTAGATCATGTCGAATCCAAGAGGAAGACTAAGTAGAGCCCATACACCCAAGAGGCAACCGACCCCTCCCACTCCTCAAGCTCCTCAAGGTGGAGGGCTTGCAACGATACAAAAAAGTTCCCAAAAACATGCCTCTGAAATCCCAAAATTTTGATTTCTTTATATCTAAAAATTCATTCGTTATTTCAAAAATTCGATTTTATAATTATGATCAGGCGGTCTAAATTAGCTGAAAAGGGGTCTAACCTCGATTTAAGAGTGAAAGAATAGTAATTATAAATTTTTAAGGGATGAATTCCAGAGGGCTTTCTGCGATGACTCCGCGACGCAACTTGGGCGCGCCATAGTGTAAAATCATCTCGGCATCCTCTCCATGATGCGGAGATGTGTTTTTGGTTACTTTGCAATTTTTAAGTGTGGTCCAAGATATTCTAAGTGTTGGGCCCAAATTTCCCAAACGTATTTTTATCCATACTTAGTCTTATTTCATCCTCATAACACCCAAAAGCATTCCCCAGTATCTCCCCAAACACTTAGACTCATTTGCAACCATAAATTCAAGTCCTAAACTCAAGGACAATCTCAAGGATGTCTTCAAGGACCTCACTCAAGTTTAAAACCTCCATTAAAGGCTTCTTCAAAAGCTTCAGAAAAGCTAAGGTATGTAGTGTTGAACTATTGGTTCCTTCCACCCATGATGTCTAAACTCTCTTTTAATCAATATTGCATGATTTAAAGTTGATTTTACATGTGGGTCTTGAATATTGAGAAATTTCCTGCATAGTGATTTTTGTTCATGAATGTATGCTTGTTTTAGCATGTTTTGAGCTTCAAATCTTGGATCTAATGTTGGAATTGATGTGGGGTTTTGATGTGAATGTCTTTGGGTTGTTGCAAGTTAATGATTGAAAGTTTTATTCTTTGAACCTTCAATTCCTCATGAAACCATAATCGTACACTTTATCAAAAACTTGGTGGGTGTTTACCACTAATTTTCCTACATGACTCCATGTCTAAATTGCATGCTCTTTTACCCCCATTAAACACCCACCAAGTGTTTGATAAAGTGTACGATTATGGTTTCATGAGAAATTGAAGGTTCAAAGCATGAGATATGATATGTATGATATTTTAATGATAAAATGATCTTATGGACATGATATAAATGTATGTTTTATGTAATGTGTTGTATTAGATCATGTTCGATCTGGGGAGTATAAGTGCCCGGACAACTATGTGAGAGGTGAGTACCTTGCCACCAGGGTGTCTGGGTGTGAATGTCATCAACCATGTGAGGGGTGTGGTACCTTGCCACCAGGGTGACCAGGTGTGAACGACGTCAACAATATGTGGGGTGTAGTACCGCACCACAAGTGTGTCCGGGTGTAAACGACATCTCCCATCAAAAGTTGGGATTCTAGCTTGTTTTCTTTTACATATATGATATCTTACATAAGCATGATTTACCCTAGCATGTTTTACTTATGCACCGATCATACAAGCCATATCACTATATTATTCCTATTGTCTAATATATGCATTTTGGCTGTGGAGCTTGTTTATTGTTGCATTGCATCCCACATACTTAGTACATTCAAACGTATTAATGCATACTCTTGACTACATAATATCACCATGTAGGAATCGGTGCTGAGTTGATTTTCCTCCTCCTCCAGGTAGTTAGACAGTGCTATTCCAAGCTTCCTGGTAAGTCCTCCATTTTCAGGACTTTGGTTTATATCATTCCCTATTATCTATGTTTTAAGATACTATCTTAGGTTATATTTGACTATGAGGATGAGCCCGGTTAGCTTGTCTTGGCCCCCGCAATATCTATGTATTAGAGGTGCTTGTTGGACATGTTGTGTCTTTATGTATGTGCTTGGACTCTTGACTCTTGATTATGAATTTTATGTAAGATTTCCTTAGTCGCACTGCCCCATTCTTAATCTCTACGTCTTTGTATGCTTCCGTGATCAAGGATGTGTAATGATAAGTTAAGAGGCTTTTCTGGGGTCCTTTTGGGTTTCCCATTCATCATGTCACATCTAGGCCCTAAGATTGGGTCATCAAAAACTTGGTATCAGAGCACTAGATTGATAGATCCTCGAATTCCAACACAACGTATTAATTAGTGTCCTATTCATGGTTGTGAAGCGCACCATGACTATGAATAAGAGGCTATGAGACGTTTTAGGGAATGTTTCTCATTTCCATGTCCTAAGTTATGCTACAGAGTTATGATATGTATTCCCCCCTAACGATTGTTCTTTGCTATGGTAGGTCATACTGAATATTAGGGGAAGATGGGCCCAAACTGCCGAGGAGCAACCCACCAATGGTGAGCTCCGGGATGCCCTCACTACGCTTCCCAAGTGATGGCCAATAAGGTCCAACAAGGGGCCCAAGCCCCTCATACTACTAACCCGGGAGCTAGCGTAAGAGATTTCAAGAAGATGAATCCTCCAGTTTTCCATGGATCGAAGGTGGATGAAGATCCACAAGAGTTCGTTGATGAAATCTATAAAATGTTGTCTATTATGGGTGTTAGGCCAAATGAAAAGGCGGAGTTAGCGGCGTACCAACTCAAAGGGGTGGCTAAAATTTGGTTTGATCAATGGAAGGGTGAGAAGGGTAATGGCTACGTGGTTCTTTGGGAGGAATTTAAAATGTCCTTCCTTAATTGGTTCTTCCCTCTTGAGCTTAGGGAAAAAAAGTTGGTTGAGTTTATGAACTTGAAGCAAGGTGTTATGAGTGTGAGGGAGTATGCCCTCAAATTTAATCAACTTGCCAAGTATGCTACTCACTTAGTGACCAATTCTAGGTCAAGAATGAATAAGTTTCTTATGGGGGTCTCCAATTTGGTAAGTGAAGATTGCTGATCCGCAATGCTTATTAGTGACATGGACTTGTCTCGGTTGATGACATATGCCGAGTAAATAGAAGAAGAAAAGTTGAAAAAGAGTAGGGGCCATGAGGCCAAGTGATCTTGTTTTGAGGGTGGGTTTCAAAAGGGTGCTAGATATCTATAAAGCCAAGGACCTCCTCATGCTACTAATAAGGGGTTCGCCAATGATGTCCCTAGGCCTCAAGGTGTGAGTGAAATGGCTCCCAATAATGTGTGTCCTAAGTGTGGAAGGTATCATAGGGTCCCATGTTTGAAGGGTTCCAATGCGTGTTTTGATTGTGGGGAGCTTGGTCACAAGAGCATGGATTGTCCAAGGAATCGTGGCAAAGTTCGGGGTGCAAATACATTCCCATTAGGTAGAGATGGTCCATAAGGTGGTGCCCTGAGGCACAATCTCTTTTATTCTCTGCATGGAAGGCAAGGGGTTGGTGAAGTCCCCATCATTGTAACCGGTATGTTGAAATTTTTTTATCTTGATGTATACGCCTTGATTGATCTGGGTGCCACCCTTTCCTTTATTACCCCCATTTTTGCTAAAAAGTTCAATGTTGATTCAGAGTTATTGCATGAATCATGTGAAGTGTCTACTCCTGTTTGTGCATCCAATATTACTAGGAGGGTGTATAGAAATTTTCAATTTTGCATTTTGCATAAAATCCTACCTTGTGATCTTGTTGAAATAGATATGGTTAATTTTGATGTAATTCTAGGGATGGATTGGTTGCATGCATACTATGGTTCTATTGATTGTAGAACCCATAGTGTCAAGTTTCAATTTCCAAATGAACCCATCCTTGAGTGGGAAAGTCATGCTGTGGTAGTAAAGGGTAGGTTCATCTCATACATTAAAGCCCATAGGTTAATTTCCAAGGGGTGTTTGTATCATCTTGTGAGAGTCAAAGATGTGGAGTCCAAAGTCCCTTCCATTGAGTCGGTCCCGGTTGAAGGTGAGTTTATTGATGTCTTTCCAAATGACCTTCCTGGTATCCCTCCCGAAAGGGAGATAGATTTTGGTATATATCTCCTTCCCCACACTCAACCTATCTCCATTCCCCCTTACTGTATTTCCCCAGCGGAGTTGAACGAGTTAAAGGAGCAATTGAAAGATTTGTTGGAGAAGGGATTTATTAGACCTAGACAATCACCTTGGGGTGCACTGGTGTTGTTTGTAAAGAAGAAAGATGGGTCACTTAGAATGTGCATTGACTACTGGCAACTCAATAAGGTCATTATAAAGAATAGATATCCTATTCCAAGGATTGATGACTTGTTTGACCAATCGCAAGGGGTTTTTATCTAAGATTGATCTTCGGTCCGGGTACCATCAAGTGAGGGTAAGGGAGTGTTCTTTTCCCAAAACAACCTCCCAGTCAAGATATGGGCATAATGAATTTGTGGTGATGTCCTTTGGGTTGATCGAAGCGTCGGCCATCTTCATGGACCTAATGAATAGAGTCTTCAAGTCCTATCTTGATTCTTTTGTTGTGGTCTTCATTGACGATGTTTTGATTTATTCTCATAGTTGGGAAGAGCATATGGGCCATTTGAGGGTTGTGTTGCAAGAGTTAAGGGAGGAGAGATTGTATGCTAAATATGATAAGTGTGAATTTTGGTAGAAGGAGGTTGCATTCTGGGTTCATGTGCTGTCGGGGGATAGTATATAAGTGGATCCTAAGAAAATTGATGTGACTAGGAATTGGCCTAGACCATTGACCCTGTCGGATATTAGGAGTTTCGTGTTCCTTGCAGGTTAATATAGAAGGTTTATAAATGGGTTCTGCTCTATTGCTTCTCCTTTGACAAAATTGACTCAAAATAAGGTTAAGTTTGTGTGGACCTATGAATGTGAGAAAAGTTTCCAAACATTGAAAGATAGACTTGTGGCTGCTCCTATATTGTCACTACCGAATGGGCTTAAGGGACTTGTTGTGTATTCTGATGTGTCTAGAGTTGGTTTAGGTTTTGTACTAATGCAAAATGGTAAGTTCATAGCCTATACTTCTAGGCAACTCAAAGTGCATGAAAAGAACTACCCTACCCATGATCATGAAGTAGTCGCTATGGTGTTTGGATTAAAGATTTGTCATTATTATTTATACGGGGTGCATATTGATGTCTTCACCATTCGTAGGAGTCTTCAATATGTCTTCACTCAAAAGGATCTTAACTTGAGACAAAGAAGGTGGCTAGAACTCCTTAAGAACTTTGACATGAGTGTGTATTACCATCTGGATAAGGAAAATGTTATGGCGGATGCTTTGAGTCGGGTGTCTATGGGTAGCTTAGTTCATATGGATGGTGGTGATAGGGAGATGGCTAGGGAGGTACATAGATTTGCTAGATTAGGGGTGAGGTTGGAAGATATGGGCGATGGTATTGTTATTGTTGATAGTTCTAAGTCTTCTTTGGTTGACGAGATGACTGCGAAATAAGATCTAGACTCCTCCTTGCTTGAGTTGAAGGCCTTGGTGAAAGAGGGAAAGATAAAGGTTTTATCCCAAGGGGGAGATGGGGCCCTTAGACACCAAGGTAGGTTGTGTGTGCCATGTGTTGATGGTTTGAGGGAGAGAATTCTTACTGAAGCCCATAACTCTTCTTATGCTATCCACTCCAGTTCTACCAAATTGTACAAAGACTTGAGGGATGTGTATTAGTGGGGAGGCATGAAGAGAGAGATTGCCAAATTTGTTTCCTATTGCCATAGTTGTTAACAAGTCAAAGCCGAACATCATAGGCCTACTTGGAAGTGGGAGATGATTAATATGGATTTCATGGTAGGGTTGCCCAAGACTAGAAAAAGTTTTGATTCCATATGGGTTGTGGTTGATAGGATGACGAAATCAGTTCACTTTCTACCGGTCAAGACTTCATATAGGGCTGAAGAGTATGCAAAGTTGTACATCAATGAATTGGAGAGCTTGCATGGGGTTCCCTTATCTATTATATTGGATTGTGGTGCACAATTTACTTTACACTTTTGCAGATATTTTCAAAGGGGTCTTGGTACCAAAGTTCACCTTAGAACAACCTTTCACCCCCAAACAGATGGCCAAGCCGAGAGGAAAATTCAAAGACATAAGGATATGCTTAGGGCTTGTGTCTTAGAGCTTAAAGGTAGTTGGGATGACCATCTTCCATTTATTGAGTTTGCCTATAATAATAGCTATCACTCTAGCATCAGTATGGCTCCATTTGAGGATCTTTATGGGAGACTTTATAAATCACCGGTGGGTTGGTTTGAGATTTGAGAGGTGGCCTTGTTGGGCTGGATCTCATTGTTGATGCTCTTGACAAGGTTAAGATGATAAGGGACAAATCGAGGATAGCCCAAAGTTGTTAAAAAAATCCTATGCTGATGTGATAAGAAGAGACCTAGAATTCCAAGTGGGTGATTGGGTTTATTTGAAGGTTTCTCCAATGAAAGGTATGGTCCAGTTTGGCAAAAAGGGGAAGTTGAGTCCAAGGTATGTTGGTCCTTATGAGGTGATAAATAGGGTTGGAAAGGTAGATTATAAGTTGAAGTTGCCTAGTGAAAATGAATTTGGTACAGTGCTATTCCATGTCTCTATGTTGAGGAAATATGTTGGCGATCCTCATGCCATTGTGCCTCTTGATGTTGTAGGTCTTGTGGAGGACAACTTAATCTATGAGGAGGTTCCAGTTCAGATCTTGGATAGGCAAGTAAAGAGATTGAGAAACAAAGAGGTAGCATCCGTTAAGGTCCTTTGGAAGAACCAACAAGTCGAAAGTGTTACTTGGGAGGACGAAACAGACAAGCAAAAGGGGTATCCTTATCTCTTCCACTCCATTCAAGTCTAAGGTACTACTCCTAAGTTCCATGTGCGACTTCAAGCCTTACATTTTAGCCCCTATGTCATTCACATGCATTTATGTTTAAGTTGGTAACTTATAATGATTTTACACTTATGTTGAGAATTTGAAATTGGTGTTTTACATGTTATGTTGCATTCTTGTTGGGGATGATTTATTCATGATCACTCTTTTCTTGTACATCTCGTTTTCATTCGGGGACAAATGTTCCCAAGGGGGAGATATTAAAACTACCCAGAAAAGTACCCAAAGAAGTGCCTGTGAATGCCAAAAATTTTAATTTTTTTATATCGAATAATCCATTCATTATTTCGACAATCTGACTTCATATTTGTGATCAAGGGGTCAAAATTTGGTGAAAAAGGGTCTAACCTCTATTTAAGAGAGAAAGAATAGAAATTATAAATTTTTAGGGGACGAATTACAGAGGGCTTTCCGCGATGCCAACGCAGCGTGCCTTGGGCGAGCCATAGTGTAAAATCATCTCTGCATCATTTGGTCACCTAGCAGTTTTTAAGTGTGGTTCAAGATATTCTAAGTGTTGGGCGCAAATTTCCCCAAAACATATTTTTGTCCATACTTAGTCTTATTTCACACTCATAACGCCCACAAACATTCCCCAATATCTCCCCAAACACTTAAACTCATTTCTAACCCTAAACTCAAGTCCCAAATTCAAGGCAAATCTCAAGGTCTTCTTTAAGGACATCACCCAAGCTTCAAACCTCCATTAAAGGCCTCTTCAAAAACTTCACAAAAGCTAAGGTATGTGGTGTTGAACCATTGAGTCCTTCCACCCATGGTGCCTAAACCCTCTTTTAAACAATGTTGCATGATTTAAAGTTGATTTTACATGTGGGTCTTGCATATTGAGAAATTTACTGCACAGTGATTTTAGTTCATGAAAGTATGGTTGTTTTAGTATGTTTTGAGCTTCAAATCTTGGATCTAATGTTGGAATTGATGAGGTGTTTCGATGTGAATGTCATAGGGATGTTGCAAGGTGTTGATTAAAGGTCTTACCACTAATTTTCCTACATGATTCCATCTCTAAATTACATGTTTGTTTACCCCCATTACACACCCACCAAGTGTTTAATAAAGTGCCTGGTTATGGTTTCATGAGGAATTGAAGGTTCAAAGTGTGAGATATGATATGTATGATATTTTAATGATGAAATGAGCTTATGGAAATGATATATATGTATGTTTTATATAATGTGTTGTATTAAACCATATCCAATCCGAGAGGTATAAGTTCCCGAATGACCATGTGAGAGGTGAGTACCTTGCCACCAGGGTGTCTGGGTGTGAACGACATCAACCATATGAGGACTATAGTACCTTGCCACCAGGGTGTCCGGGTGTGAATGGCATCAACCAAGTGAGGGGTGTAGTACCTTGCCACCAGGGTGTCCAGGTGTGAATGACATCTCCCATCCAAAGTTGGGATTCGAGCTTGGTCTCTTCTAAACATATGATATCTTATATAAGCATGATTTACCCTAGGATGTTTTACTTATGCATCGATTATACATGCCATATCGCTATATTATGCTTATTGTCTAATGTATGCATTTTGGCCATGAAGCTTGTTTATTGGTTCATTGTATCCCACATACTTAGTAGATTCAAACATACTAATACATACTCTTGTCTACATGATATCACCATGTAGGAACCAGTGCCCCAGTTGATCATCCTCCTCCTCCACGTGGCTAGATGGTGCTATTCCAAGATTGTTGGTGAGTCCTCCATTTCGGGGACTTTGGTTTATGTCTTTCCCTATTATCTATGTGTTGAGATACTATCATATGTTATATTTTACTATGAGGGTGAGCCCAATTTTTCTTCTCTTGGCCCCTACAATATCTATGTATTAGAGGTGTTTGTTGGACATGTTGTGTATTTATATATGAGTTTTGACTCTTGACTCTTGACTCTTGATTATGACGTTTATGCAAGCATTCCCTTAGTCCCATTGCCCCATTCTTAATCTCTATGTCTTTGTATGCTTCCACGACCAAGGATGTGTAATGATAAGTTAAGAGGCTTGTTTGTATTCCCTTTGGATTCCTCATTCACCTTGTCACATTTAGGCCCTAGGCTTGGGTTGTGATAAGTCTAGTCCAAGATGAGTTCCAAAATGTGATGTGCTTTCAAAATACAACACATTTGATGCCTAAAACAAGTGATTTTGTGAGTTCTTAATGCGACTTTTTATGGTATTTATGTGTTTTTGTGTTGTTCTTGAAGAAAAGTTAGGTTGGCATGATTTTGGAGGAAAATTGCAGATTTTACTAAAGCATAGGAAATACGAGTTCACCTACGAGTCGTAGCCCAAGTTACGAGTCATACGGTGTTATGGTAGCAAGAAACAGAGACAAAAAATCAATAATCTGCAGAGTGGAAGTCAACCCTATGAGGCCATCCAACGAGTTGTAAGTCTCACTATGACTCATATAGGTGTACTCATAGCAGGAAAAAGAGAGCTCAAACTTTGGACCAAAAACTGAAAGCCTAGACTATGATAGGAGCATACTAGTCATAGCCCAAGCAATGACTCGTACTAATGGGTCATATAAGTTGAGTCCAAAATGCCAAGAACATAATACGAGACCCCAATTATGACTTATAGGTCATCCTACGAGTCGTACCTGCGAGACATACCAATTGTCAGCTGTCTTTTCTGTGTAATTTTTAGGGTTAAATATGTAACACTATAAATACTTTGATTTAGGGTTTTATGAAAAAGGAGACTCGAAATTAAGATTCGAATATGACTTTTGAATATTCTCACTAGTATAATTTAGGGTATTATCATAGATTTTCATTTTAGCTTGGATAATATACTTTTGAGGATTGCAAATCTTATTTTGTACTCATTGTTAATCAAGCTTGTGATTTGCAACTTGTGGTATCTTCACTCTTTATTGCTTTAGGTAATATTCTCAACTATGTCTTGCATTTGCATTTTTGTTTGTTTCGCCTTAGCCATGAGTAGCTAAGCACCCACAACTTAGGGTTATGGTAAGCATGGGTAGTGACTTGAGAGGCTCTAGGTTTGTTTCAATGATTGGGATTTTGCATGTATTGTATATTTTCCTTCATTATGATTGTTGTTTGGTAGTGGCCAACACGAATCCCTGCCTACTATCACGATCCCAATAAAGGTAGTGA
Organism: Solanum clarkiae; assembly: GCA_011800125.2. Taxonomy (NCBI): domain Eukaryota; kingdom Viridiplantae; phylum Streptophyta; class Magnoliopsida; order Solanales; family Solanaceae; genus Solanum; species Solanum clarkiae. Next base: position 19,161 of record JAABOM020058197.1, on the reverse strand, counting down.
TTAATAGGAAAAGGGAAGTAGATGACAGGATACAATTGATGTGTTCTCATCTAATCAACTAAACCTTACCAAAGGGAGGTTGACAGGGACAATAGCTAATAGTTAGTTGGCGCATGATGGTTGCCGACCAAGCGCCATGATGAAATTCGACCTTCACCTTTACAAGAGGGATGGAAGAACCCAAGTTACCATCCTACATGCTAATCTCCAATTGTACATATGTTGTTTAGTGTAATTAAGTCCACGAATCATGGGGAACATAATTCCCAAGTTGTCCATAAAATTGAGTGTTTTCTCACATTGTAGTGTAGTGTTTATTTTTGTTTTTGAATCACAACCCCCCCCCATTTAGAGATTCTAGTTATAGATACTTGAAATGATTGACAATGAATTCTTGTAGTCAAACCCTGTATTCCCTGTGGATTCAATCCTAACCTTCGGTTAGGTTAATTGCTGACAGCCACCGCTTTATTATTGGAGTGTGAACATCATCAAAAAATTATGGTGCCATTGCCGGGGAATACAACAAGCTTTTGACTTGATCTCATTATTAGTTAGTTCAAGTGTTAATTTCTAGATTCTCTTGTATTTTACTTTTATTTTTGGTTTTGGTTAGTTGATCTTAAGTGCTGGTTGGTTGGCACCATGACCGAACAAAAGCCCTATGTCACTAATAATCTGTTAGAAACCGTACAGAGACATGTCTTGCTCTATGGGCAAGAGTCTGAATACCCTCAAATCCACTTGAAACATTTTACTCAAAAACTGAGAGGGGTTGTTGGGACAAGACATCCTGCTTGGGAGGCCATGGCTCTTCAGGCTTTCCCCATGACTCTCCGGAGTGAGGCAGCTGAATGGTGGCCAACTCTCCAACCTAATGTTTGTTCTAACTAGGGGGAGGTGCAGAGAGTCTTCCTCATGAACTTTTATAAGGGGCAAAACAAGCAGAAGCTACAGAATAACATCTGCAATTTTTAAATGGTGCTAGGAGAATCTTTGGTAGCATCTTAGAAAGGTATAAAAAATGCTTGGCAATGAACCAAAACCATTGCCTGGAAGACGATGAATTGGCGGCGAGCTTCTACTGAGCACTAACCTTTGAACAATAAGGGCATGCTGATGCATAGTTTGGAGGGGACTGTTGAGCATTCCCAAGATGACCATTTAATGAGATTGCTGAGTACATCGACAAGCTATCAACAGTTGCCCAAGTCTACTAACCCCTTCAAGGACAGGTAGGACCATCCACTAGTGATTTGATGGGAGCCCTAAGTAACCCCAAGAGAGAGTGTGCGTCAAATTGGCTGAGGTTATCGCACCAGCATTGCATCACTAATAAGCTGACAAGGATTGAGCATATGCTTGAACAAGTCATGACCAAGGCCAACGAGCAAGAGGAGGTTGCTCGGGAGAAAACGTTTGATGTTATCAAGGGTAAGTACAAAGTTGAACGACAAACCATAGCAATACAAAGGCTTAAAGACAGGATGGAGTAGCTTGTTAAACAGCTAGAGTCTGTGCCACATGAGAAAAAGAAGTGTCGAAGGAGCAGTGAAAAGACTCCTGGAGAAGTATGAGTATTCAGGATGGCAAGGTCGAGCTACGACGTTAAACAAGGCATTTCTTGGGAGGCAACCCAAGGATCTTTTGTGTTTTGGATTATTTTGTGATGTTTTCATTTATTTAACTTATTGGATGGTAGTTTAATGTTTTGTTATGATTGTTAAGAATTAGAATCAGTCATATTGTTTTGGATTTTGGTGTATCTTGAGTAATTAGTTTCAGGAACAAATCAAAAAATGAGGAGTAGAGAGATTATTGGTTGGAGCAGCCTCTACGTGCAGGCCTTCGAGTCATAGTCATCATTTAGACTTGTAGTCATGCCTCATAGAGAGAAGAAGTGACCATGGCAAGTTAACACATATGCTACGAGCCAACATTATGATTCGTAGAGTCCTCTGCGAGTCGTAAGTTGGGTTCGTAGTGCCCAGGTATGAAATCAATATTTTTCTAAGTGTTGTATCTGCTACGAGAGTGGGACCTACGAGTCATAGGATGCCCTATGACTCATAGTCGAGGTCTCATAGACCCGACCTAAAGAATTTTAAAAGTCACCCAGTTTGGAATATTGAAAGACTATGTCTTTTAGCTTCTCATTTCCCTTCCTGAAATGGTTTTTCTTCCTCTATAACCCCCCCAAACATTATTTCGCATTGTTTCATTCATCCTAAAATATTCTTCTATCAGCATATCTTAGCAAGTGAAATTCACTAGGGTTTCGGGTTTTACTCACCTTCTCATCACATCTTCATCTTTCATCTAGTTAGTTTTCATAGTTAAGTTTAGCATGCCTATGAGAAAATCTTGCTTTGTGGGTATTTGAATAAATATTGCGTGATTTGGGTAAGCAAAACCATTTGTAAGTTATTATGGTTATATGAAGAGTATGATTTAGAATTACCTACACCCCTGTAGTGATTAGGTTCTTTGTTGCTATCCTTGCTTGATAATTATGAAGTTTTGTGGTGGTTGAGTGTGTTTGTTTCATGATCTATGGGTAATTACCTTGTGATACCATGTTGGGGTTGAAGTTTGTAGGTGTTGGGGTGTTATAATCTTCTTGTTATGAAAGACTCGTGTATGAACTTGAGTAACCCCTTGTATGCCCCTGTGTGTGCTATATTATTGTTAAAAATGGGTGATTTCCAAAAGTAGTTCATACTAGAAATGTTTTGACCAGAAAGGAGGATTCATGTTTCATTGTGGGATATCTTGTAAAGTGGAGTGATTAGATTTATTATAGTGTTAACTATGTGTTTTTGATTTCTTGTGTTTCCTGGTTACCTTTTGGTCATTATGGAAATGGTAGAGGCACCCAGGTTGCTCTCTTTTTTCTGCTATTTTGACCCACTACGAGTCGTAGGTCACCCTACAAGACATAGTGGCCCTTCATAGAATGCAACAGTCATCTATGGTGCCATAACATTTTCCATATGAGACTCACCTACGACGCAAACACTTGTTATGACTTGTAGTGGTGATCTCATGGCCCAGATCTCAATTTTTCAAAATGTTTCTGGAATGAGATGTGAACACGGACTACTACTCGTAGGATAACCCTACCAATTGTACTTGCATCTCGTAGCTAATTCTAGAATGCATTTCTCTAGGTATCTTGGTACTATGAGACTACAATACGGCTCGTGGGTCACCCTTCAAGTCATACCTTCACCTCGTTCCTGAAACCTTAAAGCTGGTTCAGTTGTTTTTGCTTGAGTAATTTATTGTTTCTTGTTTGCCTGTTTTATGTGTTATTAGTTTGTTGGAACAAAACATCATGGAACTCATGCTTTGGTATGTAGTGATTTTTCAGAGACAATGCCTCCAAGAGGTCGAAAGGGTGCTCCCTATACTTCATCTTATCGTCTGCGAGATGAAACATTAGATGATGATTGATGTGCACCCTGACCTTAAAGTTAACGTTCCCTTGACAAGATCACAAACAACAAGGGTTCCAATGGAAATGCATAGCCCCTCCCTGTCTGAAAAGGAGGATAACAAAGAAGGGTCAGATGATGATGCTTCACTTTCTGAGTCCAGTTCTCTTGAGGTATCTCAAGCTCAGCCAGAGGAGATTGATCCCCTACAGCCAGTCGATTCTACCTACACCATTACCTCCACAGACCCCAAAGAGACAAAGTGGTATGTCCTAGGGATGAGAGAGATTTACTAAAAGAGACTGGAATAAAAAAGTCGAGGGAGGCTAGTATGGAGATTTATTGAGGAGGCAAGGTTAAATGACCCAGGATTGAATAGTATACCAGGGCTAAAAGCTGAAATTGAGTGCCATAGGCTAGGATGGCTATCACAAGTGTTGGGAAAATACGCCCCCTACTTGGTCCGGGAATTCTATGCCTTTTACTATGCTACTGTATGCAACAATATTTTGTGGCACAAGAAGCCCATTGAGAAGCCATGATTGAGTGAAGTCCTGATCAGAGGTGAGCTTGTTGATGTCTCAGAAGAAACCATTCGGAGGGTATAGTGTGGGCCAAATTATAGAGTGCCAGACTCCACTATGGAGTATGATCATAGGATTGCAGATATGAGAAAGCCAGTTAATCAGAAAGATGTTAGGCTGAGAACAGAGCTCCTTAGGTGGATAGCGAGCTAAATTTGCAAGGAAGGTGTTGAGCCAACATGGATTACAAACCACACTGAGGATATTCTGAAGGCCCACCTCTCATTCAGGGCAAAGTTTTTGGGGTCCATTATCTATTGGCGCATCAGACCCACGTTCACGGATAATGTGATCACATTTGATAGGGTTGTATTATTGGTGATCATCTTGGGAGGGTACAAAATTGACTAGGCCCGCGTTATCACAGAGCAGATCCATGAGTCGACAGTTCGTAACTAGCAGGCGTTGCCATTCCCTATCTTGATACATAGATTATGCAAGGAAGCTGGGGTGCGGGTCTCTCTCCACTTGGATCCTCATCTAGAGGCAGAGCATATGATGGAGCCCAATCTAATCAAGACTGGTAAGAACCCAGTAGCCCTACAAAGAGTTCTTACACCTTCTATTCGAGCCATTCCCGTTAGAGCCTCACACTCAAGGTTCGACTCCTACTGCTATCGACACTACTTCAGCTGCAGAAGAGGCTTGACTAGCTGTAGTGACTGAGTCCACGCTATCCTCTAGTACCCCAGCACCAGCAACATTAACATTACAGGTTGGTTCTATTATTTTTTTTGTTGCTTTTCAGGCACTGTGCATAGGGTGGCTACAGCGGAATCCAGGATAGTCTTTAGCAAAATAGATAAGACCTTAGGTTAGCCAAACTGTATAGGACTCAGAGGATAGGGTAAAGGCATTCGCCCACAAGTTGGTTGATGAAATAGATAGAGGGGTGGATTCTCGTGTAGATGTTTTAGAGGTGAGAGTCCAGTGGAGACTTGACGGTGCTAGGCCTACTGACACGAGCGCGGCAACAGAGGAGTTGGCCAAGTTCAAGGCCAACCTATTACAGATATTAGCAACCCCTGTTGTAGTCCCTGAGATTGCACCTATGGGTGATGAGGTGTTTGATTGGTTAGCTGACCACCTGCATGCTAACAGGAAGAGGCCCCTCAAGATAGATAACCTACAGTTGAGCTAGAAGAGGCCTAGACCTAATGACCCAGCAGCCCCGGAGGAGGACTTGATACCAGAGGAGGTGGTGCAGGAGTCGACACTTTTGGTGGCTATACAGAGAGACAGGGAGCAGTAGAGGTCACATAGAGAGGGTAGTTCACGTACAGCTATGACCCAGATTGCTGAGTAGAAGATTGGGACCCATGACCCGGCTAACCAAACAGATACCGGTGCTTGAGCACCATGATGTTTGACCCTTTTGACCCCAATTCTTATCTTTTCTTTATGGATACTTTGTTCTTTTGTTGGACAATCTTTTTATTATGTTGGTTTTGTATGTTTTATGTTTAATGTTGTTTTTACTTTTGTTTTGGATATTTGTTTTTAAAATGTTGGTTTGAAATGTATATATATTTCATTTTTTATCATAAATAATCTCTACCAAGAATTTGGTTCTTTTTACGAGATAGATAGAGAGGTAGGAATTTCTCGAACGCACCGTACTCCTTCATATACGTCAGGAGTCCATTGATGAGAAGGGGCTGGGGAAAGCTTGAACCCAATTCCTACGGTAATGAATATGAGCGCAATTGAAATTCCTGGGCATTTTTTCGTCTGTGAATTGTTAATCAACCCATTCGTACACTCAATGCGATTGAATAATTCTTACACACATGAGTTTTATACAAGGTATCACAAGCAAATTCCTTCTTTTAAGTTTGAATACAAATGAAAAGGTTAGTCAAAATAAAAACCAAAAACAAAACTTTTTTATACCATTAAATAAAAAAAAGAATAGAATTCTAGAAGCAAAAGAACCCGTAAGTCAAAGAGAGTCAATCATTGGATGCGAGGGAAAGACAAGTAGTAAAATTATTCCTCGTCTAAAAATATCCAAATTTTGATTCCCAATATTCCATAGATATTCGTCTTTCAAAAAACTTTAGCTTGTACATAAATATAGCAGGCCTTTCCTAAATCCATGTGGCTATAATCTCATTTCTTCAAACAAAGAAGCCTCGGGCAATTTGCCGAAGAAAAAATGGTTATCCTGCACTTGGAAGAAGAAGTAGAAAAAGGAATAAATATAGTGATATCATTTGATTCTTCGTCGCCGTAGTAAATAGGAGAGAAAATCGAATTAAATTCTTCATTTTTACAAAAAAAATAGATATGTTTATGTTTGTGTTTATGTTTTTGTCATTTTCATCTTAGTACAAGTTTTTAGTTTGAGGACAAAGTATTCTATTTTGGGGGTGTGGGAAGTTATGGATTAAGATGAAGTCTGAGTACCGTCGAGTCCATAACTTTCCCTATTTTTTATACTAAGGTTTTCTTGTAGTGCTTCTTTTTCCTTGTGGTTGTTTAATTCTTTGTTGAATCGACATGTTTTAGGTAGTGTAGATAGTTTGTAGATACATAGTGGTGTTATCTGTTGGCATATATATAGTCTTTAAATGGTTTTTAGATTTTGATGAAAAATTAAGTACCCTCAAAATTTTCAAGATTGTGGTTATTGATGGATTCATGTATTTTGAGTATCTGGAAATGTTTGTTCTGATAATATGAAGGTAAGATGAGGCTGGACGCAGGACCTGTGAGTCTATACTTGATTATATGTGTAAAATGCCATATGTGTTGTGAGGTTATTTTGCCGCATTCATGCATCTTGTATGGACTCAGAACTTTCCTTGCTACTGTAAGATTGGTTTGGTAATTTGGTTGATTTCGAAGGGATCTTAGACCTTTGTTCTCTTAGTTAGCCCATTTTTGCCTAAGTGACCTATCAAATGAGTTAGTGAATCTCTTGTACCAAATTTTTGAGCTTCTTATGTACCCATTCTTTCTTGACACCGTGCTAACTTAACCTTGTTTGATGAAATATCTTGATATTGGCCGTAGTCTATCCTTTAACATGTGAATCTTGGTTGAGGCTAAAAGCCTAAGTTGAAGGTGGCTACAATGGGTGGCCCTGGTTTGAGGCTTAGATATTCTGTACTTCACCTCAGGCTAAAAACCTAAGTTGAGGGTTGCCTTTATTGTGCTAAAGTAACAAAAATAAGGTGGTTAGCTGGGAAACAAGGAAAGAAATGAATAATCATGAGCCGGGTGAAGAAAAAGAAAAGAAAAGTGTCTTGAGTTGAAAAGATTGGCACAAAAAGAGTTCAAGATTGAGGTACAGCTGAAAAAGACAAAGAAAGAACCAGGGGAAAGCTTGAAACAAGAGAATAAGGATGGATTTAGAGAAAATGGTTGGGCTATGAAGGCAAAAGTGTTGGTAAACATGGTTCAAGAATGGCTTTTAGTTACTACTTGCCTAAAATTCCGTACCAAAACCCCCTGAACCTATATTACAATCCCTTAAGTCCTAAAGTGATTCAAATCCACTTTATCACCAAGCCAGAAAATGAGTATAGAGGCAAGCCTATGGTGTTAGTCACTTTGCATGAATTTCATTCGTGAGAGTGAGAATGCTTCCTCAGTCCTTGAATTCTAAATGCCCTTTGAGTGAGTAATAAGGACTTCTTTTCTGTGAGGGCATTAGCACTACTTGATTAGCATATGGCTATATCAGTGATTGTGGATGGTTGATGCTCCTTAGCTTATCGTAGTTGGGCTATTAGATTAATCATCATGCTTTTGTTGTGCTTGGTGGCTTTGCAATCTGGTTTTGAAAATGATAGTTGGGTACCTGGATTAGAGTGAATGATGTATATGCCATTGGTATAGCTGCTATGTATTTTTCACTATCTGCATAGATTGAGTCGTCGCTTGAGGACAAGCAACAATTCTAAGTTGAGGGTATTGATGTGCTATCAAAACACAGCATATTTGATGCCTAAAACAATGGATTTTATGAGTTCTTGATGTGACTTTTTATGGTTTTATGTGTTTTTGTGTTATTCTTGTAGAAAAGTTAGGTTGGCATGATTTTGGAGGAAAATTGCAAATTTTGCTAAAGCATAGGACATACGAGTTCACCTACGAGTCATAGCCCATGCTAAGAGTCATACGGTGTTATCGTAGCAAGAAACATAGACCAAAAATCATAGATTTGCCAAGTGGACATCAACTCTATGAGTCCATCCTACTAGTCGTAAGTCTCACTATAACTTGTAAAGGTGTACTCGTAGCAGGAAATGGAGAGCTCAAACTTTGGACAAAAAACTGAAAGCCTAAACTACGAGAGGAGCACACGAGTTATTGCCGAAGCAACGACTCGTACCAGTGGGTCATACTAGTTGAGTCCAAAATGCCAAGAAGCTAATACGAGACACCGATTATGACTCGTAGGATGACCTACATGTCATACCTACTAGAATTACCAGCTGCCAGCTGTTTTTACTATGTAATTTTTAGGGTTAAATGTGTAACACTATAAATACTTTGAGTTATAGGTTTATGATAAAGGAGACTCAAAATGAAGTTATGAACATCACTTTTGAATACTCTTTAACTGTAGTTATGTTGTCTTGGGTAATTAAGTAAACAAACCATGGGAAACACAATTGCCAAGTTGTCCCTAAAATTGAGTGTTTTCTCACATCGTAGTGTTGTCTTTGTTTTTGTTTTTGTTCTTGAATCACAAACCACCCCCTCCATTTATAGATTTCTAGTTAACGTACTCAAAATGATTGGAATTCTTGTAGTCAAACCCTGTATTCCCTATGGATTTGACCCTAACCTTTAGTTAGGCTAATTGCTGATAGCGACCACTTTCTTATTGGAGCATGAACATCATCAAGATGCTATTACAATGTTGGCTTATGTTGTGACCCATATAATTAACCAAGGATCCCAAGCCCCTCATGCTCCCACTCTGGCTTCTGGGGTGAGGGATTTCACAAGAATGAATTCACTAGAGTTCATGGATCCAAGCCGGAGGAGGATCCCCAAAAGTTCATCGATGAGGTGTATAAAGTGCTATCCATCATGGGGGTCAATTCTGAGGATAAAGCGGAGTTAGCGACCTACCAACTCAAAGGTGTGGCCTTAATTTGGTTCACCCAATGGACATCGGAGAGGAGAGGTGATGATGCTATTCCTTGGGAGGAGTTCAAAGTCGCATTCCTCAACTGGTTCTTTCCTATTGAGCTAAGGTAAGCTAAGATGATGGGTTTACGAACCTTAAGAAAGGTTCCATAAGTGTGAGGGAGTATGCCAAGGCCCAAGACCCAAAAGCCTTGGACTTAGATAAAGAAAACTAGCAATAAAATACACTGCTCCGCAATAGGTCCGCGTCGCAGAGTAGTCGCGGAATGCTACTAGAAATGCAAAATTGGTGAAATTCACTATTCACTACGGGTCCTCTAAAATTTGAGTTATACACATTTCCCACTCAATTTTCCCCCCAATAAAGAATATAAAGTCGAATTTTTGATATCACACATGGATTTTGAGATATAAGGAAATTACCATTCTGGGCACTTCCGAGGCACATTTTCGGGCACTTTTTTTTGGGGTTGTTCAATATCTCCCCCTTGGGAAAACTCATTCCCGAATGTCAAAAAAATGTACATAAGAAGAGTAATCATGAGGAAATCAGCCCCAACGAGAATGCAATAATGCACTTAAGCATCATTTCAAAAATCTCAACATAAGTGTCTAAAATAGTATTGAACTTGTCAACATAAACATGAATGCATGCAAATGACATAGGGGCTGATACATGAGTCATGAAATCACATAGAAAACTTAGAATTTGTACCTTAGTCTTGAGTAGAATGAAAGATATAACGATATCGCCTTTGCATGTCCGCTTCGACCTCCCATGTAGTACTTTCGACTTATTGATTCCTCCAAAGGACCTTAACGGAAGCCACATCCTTGTTTATCAACCTCTTCACTTGTCTATCCAAGGTCTCTACTCGAACCTCTTCATAAATGAAGTTAGCTTCAACAATACCCACAACATCCAATGGAACAATAGCATTCGGATCACTCACAAATTTCCTCAACATAGATGCATGAAAGACAAGATGAACCAAGTCCATTTCACTAGGAAACACCAACTCATAATCCACCTTGCCAATCCTCCTCAACACCCTATAAGGACCCACAAATCTTGGACTCAATTTACCATTCTTACCAAAATGAACCACACCCTCCATGGAGGAAACCTTCGAAGAGACCCAATTACTAACTTTTAATTCAAGCTCCCTTCTCCTTACATCGACATAGGATTTTTCACGACTTTGGGCTGTACTCAACCTTTCTTTTAATCAACGTTACCTTCTCCATATCCCCTATGACTAGATCCGGACCTAACAATGCCATCTATCCCACTTTGAACAACCCAACCAGTGATCTACAACGTCTATCATAGGGGGCCTCCAAAGGAGCCATATCAATCCTAGAATGATAGCTATTATTATAAGCAAATTCAATAAATGAAAGATGATCATCCCAACTACCCTTAACCTCCAAAAAATAAGCTCTAAGCATATCCTCAAGAGTTTGGATAGTTATTTTGGCTTGGCCATCCATTTGAGGGTGAAAAGTCGTACTAAGCTTTACTTTGGTACCAAGACCCCTTTGGAAGGACCTCCAAAATGTATGAAGTGAATTGAGAACCACGATCTGATATGATAGACAAAGGCACCCCATGCAATCTAACCAACTCATGAATGTACAACTTAGCAAAATCTTTGACACCATAAGTAGTCTTAACCGATAGGAAATGAGCTGATTTTTTCATTCCATCAACCACAACCCAAATTAAATCAAAACCTTTTCTACTCTTCGGCAATCTGACCACAAAATCCATGTTAATTTCATCCCATTTCCAAGTAGGAATCTCTATATCTTGGGTTAGGCCACCCGGCCTTTGGTGTTCGGTTTCGACTTGTTGGCAACTATGACAACTGGATACAAATTTGGCAATGTCTTTCTTCATACCACCCCACCAAAACACATCCCTTAAATCTCTATACATCTTGGTAGAACCGGCGTGAATTGTATAAGAAGAATTATGAGGTTCATCAAGAATCTTCTTTCTCAAATCATCAACACAAGGCACCCACAACCTACCTTGGTATCTAAGGGCACCATCTCCCCTTGGGAGAAAACCTCCACCTTGCGCTCTCTCACCAAGGACTTCAATTCTAACAAGGAGGGATCAAGATTTTGCTTTTCTTTTACCTCATCAAGCAAGGAAGATTTTGAGCCATCAACAACCATAATACCACCTTTATCCACCTCTTTCAACCTAACCCCTAAACCTAGTAAACCAATGAACCTCCTTAGCCACCTCTTTGGCCCCATCATCAACATGAGCTAGGCTACCCATAAACACCCTATTCAAAGCATCCGCCATAACATTAGCCTTACTGAGATGATAATGCACACTTATATCATAATCCTTAAGAAACTCTAGCCACCTTCATTGTCTGAAGTTAAGATCGTTTTGAGTGAACACATTGGAGACTCTCATTATCTGTGAACAAATCAACATGCAACCTATACAAATAATAACGCCAAATCTTAAAAGAAAAACCACGGCAGCCAATTCAAGATCATGAGTAGGATAATTCTTTTCATACACTTTAAGTTTCCCAGAAGTATAGGCTATTACCTTACCATTTTGCATCAACATACAACCCAAAAAAATCCGAGAGGCATCACAATACACAACAAACCCTTCCAACCCCTTCCGCTAGATATGAAATAGGAGCAGACACAAGTTTATCCTTCAAGGTTTGGAAACTCTTTTCACACACATCGGTCCACACAAACTTAGCCTTCATTTGAGTCAACTTAGTCATGGGAGATGCAATAGAAGAGAACCCATTCACAAAACTCTGATAGTAACCCGCTAAGCCCAAGAAGCTTCTAATGTCCGATAGGGTCAATGGTCTAGGCCAATTTCTAATCATAGCTGTCTTTTTAGGATCCACCTTAATACCATCCCCCGACACCACATGACCTAGAAAGGCGACCTTTTTCAACCAAAACTCATACTTCTCATATTTAGCATACAACTTCTCTTCCCTCAATTTCTGCAACACCACCCTTAAATGACTTGCATGCTCCTCCTCACTATAAGACTAGATCAAAATATTTCTGCACCTCTAACAAAGCTGAAACATAAGGAAACCAAGTTCCAATGGAATAATGCATGCGAAAGGAGCTTCTAGGAGCTGAAAAATAAGCTAACTTCTGCTCCTGTGCTAGTACTTCCAGAAGGTACTGAGAGATATGCAGTGTATTGCGATGCTTCAAGAGTTGGCTTAGGGTGTGTACTGACACAGCATGGTAGGGTAATTACTTATGCCTCCAGACAGCTATGACTCCATGAGAAAAACTACCCAACTCATGATCTTGAGCTAGTAATGGTTGTGTTTACTCTAAAAATTTGGCACCACTATTTGTATGGGGTCCATGTTGACATATATACTGATCATAAGATCTTGCAGTACATCTTTAAGCAGAAAGATCTAAACTTGAGACAGTGGAGATGGCTAGAGCTAATAAAGGATTACGACGTTGACATACTATACCATCTAGGGAAGGCAAATGTGGTAGCTGATGCTTTGAGTCGTAAGGCAACCATGAACACTGATGATCCAGTTGTGATAAGTCAAGGAATGGCTAAGGATCTATGTCAGCTAGCCAATTTAGGAGTTCGCCTTCTTGAGACTCCAAAGGAAGGGGTCATTGTGCATAATGTTGCGGAGTCTTAATTGATAATGGAGGTGAAAGAAAAACAGTTCAACGATCCAGTTCTACGACAGCTTAAGGAAAAAGTGAGTCTGGGTACCATATAAGGCTTTGACCTTGCACAAAATGAACTACTTTACTGCCAAAATAGATTATGTGTGCCCAATATTAATGGGTTAAGAATTGAAGAAGCCCATCATTCCCGATATTCCATCCATCCAGGATCAACTAAGATGTACCATGACCTGAAGGGAATGTTCTGGTGGGGAGGCATGAAAAAGGACCTTGCAAAATTTGTGGCTCAATGTCCAAATTGCCAACAAGTGAAAGTAGAACACCAAAATCCAGGAGGTAATATGCAATGTATAGAGCTTCCAACATATAACTGGGATATGAGTAATATGGATTTTGTTACAGGTTTGCCTCGCTCATTTCAGAAGTTTGACTCCATATGTGTAATAGTTGACAGACCCACAAAGTCAGCACACTTCTTACCTGTCAGGAGTGATTATACCGCTAAAGAGTATGCTAAGCTTTACCTCAAGGAGATAGTCAGGCTACATGGTGTCCCTGTCTCTATCATATCTGACTGAGGAGCTCAATTCACTGCGAAGTTTTGGAAGTCCTTCTAATGTAGTTTAGGGACATAAGTGAATTTGAGTACAGCATTCCACCCTCAAACAGACGGTCAAGAAGAACGCACCATTCAGACACTTGAAGATATGTTGCGAGCTTGTGCATTGGACTTTAAAGGTAGTTGGGTGGACCATTTACCACTTATTGAGTTTCCTATAACAATAGCTACCACGTGAGTATCAAGATAGCACCTTATGAAGCTTTGTATGGAAGGAAATGTAGATTACCAATTGGATGGTATGAAGTGGGTGAAACTACCTTACTTGGGCCAGATCTAGTACAACAAGCCATGGAAAAAGTTAATGTGATACAGCAACGACTAAAAACAACCCAAAGTTGTCACAAATCATATGCAGATGCCAGGAGAAGAGGATTGGAGTTTTCAGTAGGTGATTGGGTATTTTTAAAGGTGTCTCCAATGAAAGAGGTTATGAGATTTGGTAAGAAGGAAAAACTGAGCCCGCGTTACATAGGACCATATAAGATTATTAAAAGGTTCGGGCAGGTAGCATATGAACTAGAGCTACCCCAAGAGCTTTTAATGGTTCATCTAGTTTTTCATGTCTCGATGCTTTGAAAATGTATAGGTAACCCATCCCATATCACTCCTATTGAGAATGTACAGGTTACAAAAGAATTCACCTATGAAGAAGTGCCTATTGCTATTCTATATCGTCAAGTTAAGAAGCTAAGGAACAAAGAAATAGCTTCAGTTAAAGTACTTTGGAGGAACCAGCAAACAGAAGAGATATCATGGAAAGCTGAGGATGCGATGAAATTGAAATACCCTTACTTATTTAAAGCTAAAGAGGAAGTACAACATGAAGAATTGGGACACTAATAGGTACGTGCTATTGAATGCTGAATGTTTTGTCAAATAGTTTGTGTAAGTAAAGATTTAAACTCGGTTAAGCTATCCAATTATGCTAACATTCGAGGACGAATGTTCCTAGAGGGGAGGACGTAACACCCCACACCTTACAATACTAGCACAAGTCAAATGAAACATAACATATTTTGGTCAAATTAGCGCTAATTTTCAAAAGTGGTTGAATCTCGTGTTAATGAGCTATATGTGCGTCTAACGCTTAAGAGGGTTGAGTGTATACATGTTTTGTGTTGAATTGAGAAGATTATGTACTTAAAATGAAGTAAGAGAATTGAAGTGCTTGTAGGACTTAGTAAGCAAGTAGGTGAGTCACCTACTTGCTTAGCTTAAAGTTGGTAGATAAACGGGGATGAGGCTCAACGTCGAATTTGTCCAGATTCGATTGTGAATAAAGTCCGTGTTAAGGGTGTTAATTTGGCCCATGTTTTAGCATCATAAATGGGCTCCATTTTCAGCCAAAGAAGTATAGCAGAAAGATCCCAAAAACATCACAACACACTTAACAAATTGGGCCCAAAACTAAGTGAAGGGAAAGTTGGAAAATAGGCAGCCCAAGCCCATCAACTTGGTGACCATTTAGGACCAAGTTCAAGCGCCAAGCTGCTGCATAACAAGCTTACTAATATGTGGCTTAAGATAATCAAAAATTCAAGAGTAAGTCGGCCAAGGTAGGTCTTTAAAAAGGGATAAGAATAGCATACAAATTCATTTCAACATAGACAAGGAAACAAATCTGCTTTCTTAGTGTTTGTTTGCTCTCGTTTAAGAAGGTGTAAGACAAGCTTTACAACCTCACAAGGGTCCCTAAAGAAGCTCTAAACCTTGACTTTGAAGGTAAGTAAATTTACTTATGCACCTAGTATGTATTGTTTATCAAAACTAAATAAATAAGTTAATCACACATATGCTGGAAATCCTGAATAGTTTGTATGCTAAGGATTCTTGTGCAATTTTCTTATTAATTGAGAGGTTTTTCTCTTGTTGGATGGATTTATTATGAATTAGTACTTATCTACTAAACAAACTTTGGTGTTGCAGCAATGTAAAAATACTGATTAACCACTTTTACAGTCCATAACAGTGAGTGAGTAGATGATATCGCAATTGTGTGCTTAGTATGGACTTGTGGACTGTTGGATAGAATGCTTTTGTCTCACTTCCTTAAGGACTGATTTGTTACTTTTTTGAGACTGATTAAAGGCTGTTCGTATGTGTAAATATTGCTGGAACAGTTGGGTTAGAGTTGCAATAGGTTTGGAATTGTCGACGTCGAAATATAGCGAGGGAAGATAATATTATGCTGTCCATTTTTAGAGTGTGTGGAATTGTGACGTGTTGTGCATTGTGGGCTATTGTAAGAAAGTCAAGAGTCTGAAACAAGATGTATATGACATATACATAAGAATTTTTGTTCAAAAATATGGTTATAGGTGAAATGGTTGGACAAAACACCTTGACGTCGCTAATTAAAATCTTGTTACCCGTGTGTTATTTTGTTATGTGATTGGACTACCAAGATGTGTTTATTGGCTGATAATGCTAGTTTTATCACCTACTATGTTGTAGATAAATATTTGGAGGAAGGGAAGGTTATCTTGAATTAGTAACGTGGTATGTATGGTTATTTGATTTCGTATCACTTGGCATGAAACATAGATCTCGCCTTGGTACATAAAGGCATTTGTCAACTCCGACACAAATATTAACCATGTCTCCACTCTTTTACATGTTCATATGATTCTTTACATAGTCACTTTCAAATATAAATACATGTTTGGATACCAAGTTACATGAGTTCCTGTTACAAAATAAAGTTCATGAGTTTTTCCATTTCATACACATTTCATCATTTGTGTAATGTACTCTTTTCATTGTCATGTTATCTTGTGTGATTATCCACATGTCACATGCTACATATACAGTCCTATAGCTCCAATATTATGGCCACCAAAAGAATCATCTCAAAGGTAATTGAAAGATAAAGTACATAGTTTTTGATAGGTGGTAGCCCGAGGGGTGGAGACAGCACCTAGCCAGGGACGATCCTATCAATGGGGGTTAGCCCAAGGGGTTGAGTATAACCTAGCTAGGGATGAACCCGATACAGTTTCACCACTAATCGGTTGGTCATTTGTATTACATCTATGTACAAATTTTACAGTACAGATTTTACAGTAAAGGTAAAGTAATATAAAGAACATAAAGTACTTGATTCCACATTATAACTAAGAGTGATCCCTGATCTTCCACAGATGCATGGTTTCATTTGAGTGGTTACTTTATATATAGTATATCCTGCCTTACATACTCAGTATATTATCTCGTACTGACGTCCCTTACGGGGGACCTGCATTTCGTGCTGCAGATACAGGTGCTAGTAAGTCTCCCCAGTAGGAGTACAGGATATTCAGCTGTTGTTATCAAGCTCCAAGTTGCTTTAGGGCTTTGTATATGTCTAGAGCTTATGTGTTTATTGCACAGTTTGTTGAGGCGGGGCTTGTCCCGACCCTTATCAAATGTTTTTCTTCATTTAGAGGCTTTTTAGACTACGTAAATTAAAGTGCGATCATGTCTAGTACTTTAAAAGTCGTGGCCCTAACAGCCTAGTCATATGCATTTTCTTTTGGCTTGTTATCACTATTTATCTTCTTAAAGTCACGTTAAATGCATAAACCCCCTTATAGTATGTATAGAAATCATATAGTTACAGGTTGGTTCTCCCAAGCCTTATCAGTAACGGGTGCCAGTCCGCCCCAATGGGACCTTGGGGCGTGACATAAGCCTAAGGCGTGGACGTGACACGGCGAATGGGCAACCCAAAAGAACCCCAAACAAGCCTCTTAACTTATCATTACACATCCTTGATCACAGAAGCATGTAAAAGACATGTAGAATATAATGGAACATTGGGGCTAAGGGAAAGCTTTGCAACACATCAACATCAAAAGTCAAAGAATCATAGTTCATATCATAAATACGTAACTTCTCCAACAAACACCTCTATATATATAGATAGAGCGGGGGCCAAGACAAAGCAACTGGGCTCATCCTCATAGTCAAATAGAATATAAGATAGTGTCTCAATACATAGATAAGAGGAAAACATAACCCAAAGTTCCTGAAATGGAGGACTCACTGACAAGCTTGGAATAGCACTATCTAGCCACGTGGAGGAGGATGATCAACTTGGGCATCAGGTCCTACATGGTGATATCATGTAGGCAAGAGTATTTGTTAGTATATTTGAATGTACTAAGTATGTGGGATGCAATGCAACAAAAGATAGCTTCATAATCAGCATGCATAACAATAGGCAATAGGAATGATATAGCAATATGATATATATGATTGATGCATAAGTAAAGCATGCTTTAGTAACCCATACTCATATAGAATAACATATGTGTAGAAGAGACCAAGGTAGATTTCCAAAGTATGAACCCCTTTGTAGGTTAGTGATGTTTCTAACCCATCACTTAGGTGGATGAGTATTCACCCTAATCTAGGTGGGTGAGTGTCACGACCCAAGCATAGGGCCTAGACGTAACTGGCGAATGGAGAATCCGAAAGGACCCCAAACAAGCCTCATAGTATATCATTACACATCCTTGGTTGCAGAAGCAATTAAAGACATTTGAAGAATGGAATTAAGGGCAAAGGGGCTAAGGGAGAACTTGTCATAGCATAGAATCAAGAGATAATAGAATCAACTCATAGCATAAATACATAACTTTGTCCAATGACACCTTTACTACATAGATAAGAGTGGGGGCCAAGACATATAACCGAGCTCACCCTCATAGTCAACAAGATCGATATATCAAGGACAATAATGTCTTATACATTGCAAGAGTTTACAACTAGGTCTTGGAATGGAGGACTCACCAACTGTCTTGAGAAGGTTGTACTAGCCACGTGGAGGAGGATGTTCAAGAGGGACTCTGGTTCCTATATGGTGATATCATATAGGCAAGAGTATGCGTTAGTACGTTTGAATGTGCTAAGTGTGTAGAATGCAATGCTATAAGAGATAGGCATCATAATCAAAATGCAAAATAATAAGCAATAGGCATAATATAACAATATTACATGTATGATCAATGCTAAAGTAAAACATGCTTAAGTAACTCACGATTATATAGGATAGGATATGTTAGAAACGACCAAGCTAGCTTTCCAAAGTACAAACCCCTTGGTAGGTTGGTGATGATGCCTCTGCATCACCTAGATGTCAAGGTACAAACCCCTTGATAGGTTACCAAGGTACAAATCCCTTGATAGGTTAGTGATGATGCCGCCCCATCACCCTAGTGCTAAGGTACAAACCCCTTGATAGGTTACCAAGGTATAAACCCCTTGATAGGTTAGTAATCATACCGCCCTATCACCCTGATGCCAAGGTACGGACCCCTTAATAGGTTACCAAGGTAAAAACCTCTTGATAGGTTAGAGGATGGTCACACCCTACCTCCCATGGTGATTGAAACATACCCCTCAATTGGCTATGGTCAATTATAAAGAGAGATATCATTTACATACTTTCCTTTTTTCATCATCATAACATCATATAAAATACTCTTCTATTATCATCATAACATCATTCATAACATAAGACATGCTTTAGAACTTCAATTCCTCAAAAAATCATAACTGGACATTTAATCAAGTACTTGGCGGGTGTGAAATGGTTGTATAAGACCATATAATTTAGCGATGAAATCATGCAAGAAAATTGGTGATTAATCCATCAAACAACAACTTGAAACACCCCCAAGACATTCACATCAAAATCCCTCATCAAATCCAACATTAGATCCAAGATTTGAAGCTCAAAACATGC
>JAABOM020058196.1:0-14224 GCA_011800125.2 Solanum clarkiae | reverse complement strand
TTTCACCACCCAACATTGAAAAATTAGATATACCATTAAAAGAATTTCAAAATTGGGCAAAAGGAAACATCAAAAGAGAAGTTGCACCAGTAGGCAAAGGAAGAACCCCCCTAGATATCTATACTAGTCAAAACAGGATGCTCAGTTGTGCAAAAAAAAGGAGACATCACTGCATCCATATCCAATATCCCCAAATAATATATTTATCCATATAGACACTTAAAACTGTTTTTACGCATTCGTATCACAAAATTCCAATCAATTCAACAAAAATCAAACCACAACACCTTTGTTTCAATTGCAAAACAATCCAGTTGATGATTTAAACATATAGATTCCTAAACTAAGTACAACACAATGGTGCTTTTATATATACACTTATTGTACCCTTTCATAGCAGAACCAGATTCAAGAAAACTATTTACAATCTTACACTTTCTTGATTTTTCATACAAGTACTAATCAATTTACAACATGTAATCAGGTAACACTTTAAACTTCTCAAACCTTTAGACAATGAAAAATAGAACCGCATTTGTTTGAGTTCACCAAATACCTGATAAGAAGCTTTAGTGTTGATTTTTCACCTTCTCATTCTCAATAAACAATTACAAACACAAAATCATCACTGCCTAATAAAGGCAAAATTCACTTTCTAACTAAAACACCATAAGTACAAATTCAAACTACCATTAAGGCAAAACAAGTAAAACGAACAACTGATATTACCACAAATACAAAAACATACATATACAGACGAAGATGCAATAGAGTAGTAAGTTCGAGTAAGCGAAAAAACGAAAAACCAAAAGGCACTGCAAATAAGAATGAAAAGGAAGGAGATGCATACCTAGACAGAGACAACCAAGATCTATTTTCTTGACTAGATCGAGGAGTTCTGTCGGCTGGTCGAAACTGCTCCAGGAACAGCAGCAACCATGGTGGATTCTGATCATTTTTCATGTCCGAAACGCCACCATTTTAGCCTCTTGTATCCACCAAAACCCCGCTTGAAATGCAGTCACAATCAACCCCCAAACGCACCAGTAATACCCACCACAAAACTGCTGGAAACCAGCCCCAATGTCATCATATTCAGCTTAAAAATCAACAAGAAAATCGTCCAAAAAGTAATTGTAGGGAGAAGTATGCAAGGAATATGATGGCTATGGAGAGCGCGCAGAAGGGGCGATGGGAAAGGTGAGAGAAGAGTGGGAGGAAAGAGTGTCAGGATGAGAAGAGAGACGGCTGGTTGGTTTGGGGGAGATGAAAGGTTTAGGGAGAGGCAGCTAGGGTTAGTTTTTTTTGGAAGATGAGGGAGTTTTCTTGTTTTAAAGAAGATAAGTGGGAGACATGTGGGGTCGGGAAATATATGGATTTGAATTTTTAAATACCCGATGAATAAAATCGAACCCATTAACATGTGAAAAAAACAAATAATAATAAGAAATGTTAGAAATACATAAATATTTGAATTAAAAGTGATTAAAAATAAAACATCTATTTTAATGAATTGACACTCTAAAATGGGTTGTAGGCCAAAAAAAATTGGGTGTCAACAGTGTCCTTGTCATCTAACATGAAAATGCAAGTTTTAGTAAGTTCATGCATTGCATCCAGCATACTTAGTACATTCAAATGTACTAACGCATATTCTTGCCTACATGATTTCACCATGTAGGGACCGAGGACTTTGATCATCCACCGTTTGATGCTTAGTTCAGATTCCAAGTTTACTTGTAGTGGTAAGTCCTATCTTCCAAGGACGATCCACTATCTATCTATCTTTGATACAATTTGTTCTTTATGTACTTGAGGGTGAGCCCGGGAATGTCTTGGCCCCGACCTATCTATGTAGAGGCATTATTGGGCACCTTGTAAACTTCCTTACTTTTATGTTATGTGCTATGGTTAAAGCCTATATTATGGATAGGCTATCTTTGGCTATTGTTATGTGAGTTGGTCATGTGATTTATGATTTGGTTATTTGTTGTGATGGAAAGATCTTAAGTCCCGAATTGCCCCATAGCGAGAGTCCTACTTTTCTGCCCCGTAGAACTATGTGTTATACTTTTGTGTATGCTTTCGAACCGATGATGCGAGTTTCGATATATTCAGGCTTGTTTGGAGACTCTCGGCTTCCCAATCGCCATGTCATATCTAGGCTATAGGTTCAGATCTTGAGAGAAGTCTAGCCACATGCTAGAGGAGAAATAATGTCAATCACCATGTAGGCAAAATATGCATTAGTTTTTTGAAGTGTACAAAGTATGTGGGATGTGAATGCAACACATAAAATTGTAATGTCATCATTCATGAAATTGTAATGCCATCATGTATGAAATTTTAATGATATCATTCATGAAATCGTAATTCCATCATTCATGAAATTGTAATTCCATCATTCATGAAATTCTAATGCCATTATAATCAGTATACCAAATCATACTAGAAGAGTAAAGCTAGATATAGAATGGATGATAGATGCATCATTTAAAACATGCTTTGAAGTAACATATACATAATATACATAGCTATGTGGAAGGTTATAACTAACATTCAAGAACATGTGAGATACTAGATGGAATGCAACATAAATCTCTACATTGGCATGGGGAGACCACTTGCCAAGTGGAACTCCATCAACTTATGCATTCATATCTTAAATTTAACTTTGCTATTGTCGGCCCACTAGTCTTAGCCTACAAGGGCTTCTATGGTGGCACGTATTAATGAGACAGGAGGTTGCTACTAAGATTCTCTTATCGAACCTCACCTGAATGTTGTGTTCGGTGCTAATTCAAATCTCATGGAATATTTATGACATAATCATATGCATAGACATATGTAGACTTCGAAACATTGTTTTAAACATCATAGGAGTAGCTCATTAAGTTTGGACCCTATCAAGTGAGAATTTTCCTTTCATATAAGAGTGCATCTTTGGTGAGAATGTATCATTTCACCATCTTTAACATCATTATGAAAGGGATTCTTAAATACTACAAACTTTGAAAAATTACATGAATATCAATTGGAAAGCCCTTATCATTCACCTTGCTTCACATAGGAGCTTAACTTAAATCTAATGGACTTATGCAAGTGAACTTAGAAATCATGCAATTCAAGAGTAATATGCAATAATATGAAAAAATTAACCCATTTAAAAATCATTCTTATTAGCCCATTTTATGCATTCGAAGCCTATATAGAGCCATCATCAAATTCAACTTGAAAACTATGGAAATTTATAGCATATTATTACATTGTATTACTTTAGCCAATATAACTAAAAGTATATCATTATATCATCATTTAAGCAAATCCATTAAAACCTAGAAATTTTATAACTTAAAGAAAAGGTAAAAAGGGAACATTGTTGGACTTTGTGAATGAAAGGAATCCACAAATAAAACCCACATACCTGATTGAGAAGCCTAATGATACTTGAAGTTTGGATGAGAACTTGATGAAACCTAGCTTTCTTCTGCTTCTTTGCAAGGAAAAAATTAATTTTTGGACTTTGAGACAAGAAATGAATTGGCCCTTAAACACTGAGTCACCACCCTTCCATTCACAAATCAGCACATTAGAAAATCAAACCTTGACCCTACGGGTTCTATATTCAATGGATGCATATGAGACATGTAACCAATTCATACTAAGAATAATGTCAAATTAGTTATATCACGTTCAAAAAGATCACATGGGACAACTTTATGCAAGCCCAACATGGGAAAATCTCTATAAACTTTCTTGGCGACTGTAGAATCACCAACATGGGTATATACAGAAAATGGCTCTAATAGGATCTTGGGGGACATATCAAACCTCGTGGACACATAGGGGGACACAAAAGATAGATTGTCATCGGGATCCAATAATGCATACACATCGAAATGAAGGATTTGCGACATACCTATAACCACATCCGGGCCTCCACCACATCCTGCCTGGCATGAAGAGTATAGAACCTATTGTGACGTTGTCCACCACCACTTGATCCAGAAGCAACACTTGTCTAGGTTTGTCGACAAGTAGCATAAGTTTGACCCTTTATCTGGGGTCTAGTACCATCACCCCTACACTCCTTATCATGATGATCGAGCTTACCACACCTATAACACACGTTAGATCCGGCCAAATACTCTCCCTTGTGAGTCATCCCACACTTCTTACAAGTGGAAGTAACTTGAGCACCCAAACTTACCCATTGAATCTTGGGGTTTAACCTTCTATACTTGCTGAAACTTTGAGTAGAAGTATTCGATGCACCTTGACCAAAATACCGTTTCCATTTTCTTAGTTCTATTTTCGTTCAACAATTGTTCCCAAGGTTATGAAAGACAATAGCTAGAGTTGGGGCCATAAAAGGAAAATCAGAGTCATATTTTGTATAGTCACCCTCTCTCATTTTATGTGGCACTCATTTTGTTTTAATTTGTCCCAAAAAAATATCAACTTACTCTGATTAAAAATTATTTGACTTTACAATTTTCTTTTTACCCTTAATAAAATAATTCTCAGTCACACAAATGTCTAAAAAATTACTTTAGACCACAAGTTTCTAAAGTCTTTCTTTTTCCCTTAATCACCATGGCAAGTCAAAGAGTATCACATAAAATAGGATGGAAGGGGTGTGTGTATTATCTTATTATATAAAGGAGAGTTTGAAGTTGAAGCAGGCACGTCTCTATCGACATGCTTGTTTTAGCAAGGGCATTGTCAAAAAATTTTTTAAAAAAATATTTATTTTATTCTACTTTAATATAATTAATGTACAACTTGAAATAACAAAACCCACTTTACTTATAATACCTAATTTTAAATGCATATCCTTTAGTTAGAGCTTTATTATTTAGTCTTTAGTAATATTTATGTATATATTTAGCTACATTGAGTAAAAAATAAATGATAGATGACAAAGCTACTTTAATTATGGACCTCTTCTCATTAGGTTTGTGCGAAAAAAAAAGTTAATTTACTACCACATAAATTTATATTATAATTTATTTTACAATAAGAATTTTAGATCATTTAATCAATACCATTTAAAATTTATCAATATTAATAATATTAATTTTTATTTCGCATTTAATAAAATAATTTAATTTATTTAATTAATATCACTTAACAATACATTTGTGAATAAATATTGAGTCCATGCATAATATGAAATTTTGGTAATTAGTATGTCTGTGTATATATATACACACTAGCATCTATGAACGTGCATTGCACTTACTCCTTCAATTCTTTGTCATCTTTTCATGACCATCATCACATTTAGTTCTTTCTTCTTTTGATTTTTCTGTTGTGCCACGTTATCACTACATGTATTAGTTTTTTGTGATTTACATATATAAAATCTTATTTTGATCTTCGTTTTTTTACAAACGCCTCCGTCGACGATCAGCAGGAACAAACACCGGCGCTTGCTGGAACCAAATGCTCCAGCAACCACGAGAACCAGTGATTTTCCGGCGATCTCTTTCTTTCTCAGGGAAGATCTTTCTTTCTTTCTTCATTAATCGAACTATTCCAGCTATCTCTTTCTCCGGCAATATTGGGCCATTCCAGCGAAGGATTCTTGCCTCATCTTTGAAAATTTCGATCAGAAGTACTCGGATTCCAGTGGCTTCCCAATGAAACTTCTCACTTTCCGAGGATCCAGATTCCGACGAGGTTACATTTTCTTTTCCAGTACTTTCCAGCGAAGCTTAAAATTTTCAGATCCGGGTGTGAATTTTCGGCCTGTTAGTCCGGCGAAAAGCAGATTCCGGCGAAGTTTTCGCTGACATCTACAACTGGTATTTTTCAGTATTCTCCAGCAACAGTCAACAGTTTTTTTATCAGAACCCCAGGTGATGTCTTCCAATCTCTTATTATTTCTTAGTCTGATTAATTATATTTTCTTACTTGCCTTCTATTTCTTCCCCTCTACCTATATGATAATGTGTTGCCCTCTACATATATGATTGTTCCCTCATTTTAGAATTCTGATTTTTTTCATATATCCGTAGATTTACCATTGTAGTCACTGTAGTGTTGGATATTTCTTGTTATTACACATATTGTCGTATATTCTTACTTAGCATAGTGGGTGTATTTTACTTATTTTTCATATTGTAATTAGTAAGTAGTATACCGTATATTTCTCTGTGCTATTTGTTGGGTGGCATAGTTTTTCACTAGATTGCTTCTTGATCTTGGTAGCTTAGTATTCTATTACTTCTTAAGTTTAGTGGCGTCATGATCTAATGATAGACTAGGGTCATGTCGTTGATTGGGGTTGGGGTTAGGGTCGGGGTTAAGGGGTAGGGGTGGTGAGAGGGTCACGGGCTTATTTAAGTTAAGGATAGCGTCGTGGAATATAGGATCACTAACAGAAAAATCAGTAGAGCTAGTAAAATGTCTTAAGAGGAGACATATTAATATGGCGTGTGTTCAGGAGACCAGATGGGTAGGTACCAAAGCTTGGGGCGTGGATGAGTTTAAGTTGTGGTACTCGGGTGGTCTAGGGATAGAAATGGTGTAAGTATCCTAATAGACAAAGATCTTAGGGATTATGTGGTTGAGGTTAGGAGGGTTAATGATAGGATGATATTTATCAAACTTGTGGTTGGTAGGCATGTAGTGAACATAGTTACTGCTTATACGCCCCAAGTAGGCCTAGATGAGGAAGTCAAAAGGCTCTTTTGGGAAGATCTGGATGAGGTTGTGCGAGGCATACCGAAGATAGAAAAAATCTTCATTGGTGGTGATTTTTAATGGTATATCAGGGCGGCCACTAGCAGGTTTGAAGATATTCATGGAGGCTTTGGTTTTGGGGAGAGGAATGGAGGTGGGACGTCTATCTTGGATTTTGCTGAAGCCTTTGAGTTAGTTATTGCTAACTCATGTTTCCCGAAGAGGGAAAACCACTTGATTACCTTTTGTAGTACAGTAGCTAAGACTCAGATAGATTACCTACTTCTCTGAAAGGGCGATAGAAATCTATGTAAGAATTGAAAGGTTATTCCAAGTGAAAATATTTCCACTCAACATCAGATTCTAGTGATGGATTTAGATATCAAGAGAGCAAAGAAGAAGAATGTTATTTATGTCCAACCGAGGATTAGATAGGGATGCCTTACTCCTGCCTTTTCTCGATAGTTGGAAGAAAAGTTGAGAAACTTAGAGGCTTGGAGTAGTGGCGGAAATGTGAATAATATACGGGACATTATTGTTGGTTGCATTAGAAAGGTAGCTACAAAGGTACTAGGGGTTTTGAGAGGGATCTTTGATGAAAGTCAGGGCAATTGCTAGTGGAATGATGAAGTTCAGGGTAAAGTGAAAGATAAGAAGGTTGTTTACATGAAGTGGTTAAGCAAAGGCTTAAGGATAACTATAAAATGGCTTAGTCGGAAGCAAAGATGGCGGTGACAAGTGCTAAGACAGTAGCGTTTTAGCGCCTATATGAGGAGCTAAGTGATAAAGGCGGGGACAAGATATTGTATATGCTTGCTAAAGAGAGAGAAAGGAAAGCTCGTGACTTGGACCAAGTGAAGTGCATCAAGGATGAGGAGGGTGAGGTGTTGGTGGACAACACTTCCATTAAACTAAGATGGCAAGCGTACTTTCATAAACTCTTAAATGGAAAGGAAGATAGAGATATTGAGCTAGGTAAGTTGGCACACTCCGAAAGTCATCGTGATTTTGGTTATTGCAAGTGGTTCAGAGTTGAGGAGGTTAGAAGGGCTATTAGTAGGATGAAGAGAGGGAGGGCGATAGGACCTGATGAAATTCTGATATATTTTTGGAAGAACATGGTCAAGGATGGCATAGATTGGTTGACTAGATTGTTCAATGTTATTATGAAGACTGCCAAGATGTCTGATGAATAGAGGAGTACAATGGTTCCATTGTACAAGAACAATGGGGATATTCAAAACTGTAACAATTATAGGGGTATCAAGTTGTTAAGTTGACACTATGAAGGTCTGGGAAAGAGCAGTGGTGATGAGGGTGAGAAGAGTGGTATATATTTTGGAGAATCAGTTTAGATTCATGCCAAGGAGGTCGACTAATGAAACAATTCATCTTGTTCGAAGATTAGTGGAGAAATATAAGGAAAGAAAGAAGGACCTTCATATGGTGTTCACTGATCTCGAGAAGACCTATGACAAAGTTCCAAGGGATGTCCTATGGAGGTATCTAGAGGTGAAAGGTATCCCAATGGCATATATCAGGGCGATTAAGGACATATAGATGGAGCCAAAACTCGGATGAGAATAGTGGGAGGAGACTCAGAGTATTTTCGTGTTGAAATAGGACTCCATCAAGGATCTATGTTGAGCCCTTTCTTGTTTGACTTAGTGATGGATGAGCTGACGCGATCTATCCAGGAGGAGGTTCCATGGTATATACTAATTGCAAATAACATAGTATTGATTGTTGAGACTCGGACTAAACTTAATGATAGGTTGGAGGCTTGGAGACACACCTTGGAGTCCAAAAGATTCAAACTTAGTAGGACCAAGACAGAATACTTGGAGTGCAAATTCAATGTTGCGAGGGATGAAGCAAATATTGATGTGAGGCTTGCCACTCAACCTATCCCCAAGAGGGAAAACATTGAGTATCTGGGGTCCATCATCTAGAGTAGTGGCGATATTGATGATGATGTCACACATCATATTGGGGCAGCATGGACTAAATGGAGGCTTGCCTCTGGAGTATTGTCTGACAAGAAGATACCACCTAAACTCAAATGTAAGTTTTACAGAATGGTGGTTATACTATATTTGTTGTATGGGGTGGAGTGTTGGCCAATAAAAAATACATATATTTAGAAGATGCATGTCGCAATGATGAGGATGCTGAGATGGATGTGTGGTCACACTAGGAGTGATATGTGTCATGCTCCGGGAGGGTCCCAAGTGAACCGCTTGGCCTCATCACATTCATTCAATCAATAAATTCAAGACAATCAGTGGAAGACTAAGGGAAGTAATGGGCACATCTCATCTATTCTCAAAATAATAATATCAATAAATAAAAGGGCTAGTAAAAAGGAACTAGCTCAACAAGTCTTAACATCAACATTTGACTCTAGTCTATGAAGTCTTTATCACTATCAAGTGGTGTCAATGACAGGCTCATGGCTAACTCTAAATAAAGTAAAGCTAATCAAATCTAACTCTACAAGCAAGATGAAAATAAATGTAAAGATTCCTCCAAAGTAGGGGAGGCTCACCCATCAGCTGAACATCTTAGATCTTCCACTATGCGCCTGTTGATGATCCCTAATCCATATATCTGCATCATAAAATGATGTAGCACCGAGTGGCGTTAGTACGTAGAATGTACGATATATAAAATAGCTGAATGAAACAGAAACAGGTAAAATAATATGATACAACATCAACTCAGAATAATAACCAATCAAACTGTCAAATGTCTATCTAAAGCAAGAAAAAAGAGTAGACAATGACTCATCAACATCAATCACTTCATCCCATCACATCAACATCAAAGTACTATTAATAAGGAACCTATCTCGAAGTTTCTCTAACCGACAACCATCACCTATGAGCCAGTGATGATATAACGAAGCTATGTTATTGCCACATCTATCTAGTACCTTGCCAGGGTGAAGGATGTCTCTATCGGTGGATCCATAATACCATCAAGTCCTCTTTTTGGACTAAGAAAACATCTGCTTTCACGGTTCCATCCTATCCTATGTTGGCCACGTAGTTAATAAGTTCGAGTGGGACTCACTCTTGCTCATTTCGGTACTCAATACTCCTCCTAGGACTCAACATGAATATAAGCTATCAAACATCAAGATTTCTCATCATTTAGTCTCTTTGGAACAAAGAACATCAACTTATCTCATCAATCATCAACTCAATGGATTAGGAACATCCTTTTAAGATTAAGTTCAACCTCTTTAACACTCTAAAGATATCAATCTCATCAACATCATCATCAACACACTCAATTCAGGACCAAAACCACAACAACAAGTACATTTATATCATTAAGGCTCTAGACTCATCTCCTAAGTTCATCCTGCATGCTTTCAAAAGTTAACATATAGAGTTTATACAATATCTAATGAAAAGTATTCAATTCAAAGAAACAAGTTTACGATGATCATCAACGTACAAAAATACATGTAAGTAATATAGTTTTCAAGAATTTAATCAAGATAATACTTCAAGAATCATGTACGGGGACTCATGGCCTCACAACTCATCAATAACCATCTATGGGGCACATGGAAGAACAATCTCATGTTTTTAGTTTAGCCTTACATACCTGAAAAATTGATATTACAACTGAAATTTGATGAATAATAGCTTTCTTGGAGAAAATCCTCAATCCTGGTAGTTCCTTTAGAGTGAAAAAACTTGAAAAGACATTTTTTGAAGGGCTTATGCTTGATCATTAAATTCTTGACTCAGAATTTTTAGAGTTCTTGATGAAGAATCCTACGTTCTTGAAAAAAAATCAAGAAATCCTTTCTTGGGATTCTTGAATTCGTCTTCTTGAAACCCTAGGTCATTTAAGATTATATTTGAGATTTATGAATAGATGAAGAAATTTAGATTGTGTAGATTAAAATTTATGAAGAATAACTTACCTCTTACCTTGAGGATGAATTTTGAAAGTTAATCCTAACTTGATGACTTTCTTGATGATTCTTGAGCGTTTATGTTTAGAAGTGAAGGAGAGGGTTTTTAATTATGATAACTGATTTTTTATGCACTTTAGGACCTTACGTAGACCCCCATAGGTTTTAGGATAAAATTATCCTCAAAATAAAAAGAAAAAAATGTCATTAACTTATCCAGTAAGGGTTCGCGTTAGGTCCGCGACACACTCCGGGCGCGGACCTTCAGACAGCTCTGTACTCCTTTACTAAAATGGTCATAACTTCTACTCCAAACTCTAATTAAGGCGAAATTAGATGCATTGGAAAGCTAATTCAAATATCTTCAATTTGATATATTATGGGTCACCTAACACATTATACTTTAGGAGATATAGTTATTTGAAGTTGACCCTTCTATCTACTCATACGAAAACTTAGTTAGTAGAGATTTTTGGACTTGGCTTGATGTAGAAGATCGTTTATGACTCTAAATCATACCTAATATATTTTAAATACTTAGGAATTGATTCTAGCACGTATATACAACATACAAGTCATTAGTCCACCTAACTTTTATAAAATCTTACATTGAAACTCAAACGTTAAGAAAGTTTTTAGCATAACTTCGTACGAGAGGGTTCGTGTGACCTTAGATCATCTCCAATTCTATTTCCAAACTAAGAAATTAACTTTAACACCTATACTCAATTAGGAATAATAAACTAAAACCCTATATCATATGAAGGATGACTCGGTCTTAGCTTAAAAAAAATTAGGGTGTTACAATAAGATTAGGAATGTGACCATTCGGAAGAAGCTAGAGGTGGCCCCTGTGACTGATAAGATGAGGAAAGCGAGACTGCGATGGTTTGGACATGTGCAAAAAAGGAATACAAATGTTTTTGTTAGGAGAAACGAGAGGTTAGTGTTGGGAGTTACACGAAGGGATAGAGGTAGACCGGAGAAGCATTGGGGGATGTGATTAGACAAAATATGGCGAAACTTAATCTCACCAAGGATATGACTTTAGATAGAAAGGAGTGGAGGGCGCGAATTAGAGTAGCAAGCTAATTGGGTGGTAGGGTTAGGTGGATATATGTCCTTGGGGTATAGTAGGGTAGCGGGAGTAGTCGTGTTTTATATCATGTGTTGTCTTTTATATATCATATATGTGTTACTTTTATCGTATTTACATACTGTCATGTGTTTTTCGTTATTAGTTTCTCTTTTTGTTTTCTTTTCTTTCCTTTTTGTCATATCTAGTTTATTCTGGTTAAGGATTTTTGATACGAGGGTTCCTTGGAAACGGCCTCTCTACTTCCATGAGGTAGTATTAAGGTATGCATACATTTTATCTGGGTAGAGGTAGTGGTAAGGTCTGCATACATTCTACCATCCCCATACCCCACTTGTGGGATTCCACTGGGTATATTGTTGTTGTTGTTGTAATCTGGAGTACCATCCTGACACCTGACTTAGGACTCAATACCGACATAGAACCTCAACACTTGAAACGTGAATAGAGACTCAACTGTTGAATGAAGACTCAATCTTGACTCGTTACCCAAGATTCGATCCAATACTCGTCCTAGGACTAAATTCAAGATTTGACTTATAATTCGAGATCCAATCTTGGTATTTGATTCTAGAGCAGACTCAAAACGCAACCTCGATACTCAACACTGAGTCAGGACTAGACTTTTGGCAATAACTCTCAACCTAGGGTCCGATCTAAATTCTAAAATAGGAATAATCCACTTGTGATTCAACCCCGTACTTGATTTCCAAATTGAAATTTGAGATCACTCGATCGTTACATCTAACACGAGAACCAAACAACTTTCGACTCCTGAACCAGCCCAACTTAATACTTAAGATCCAACTTTGAAATTATTCCCTGGACCTAACCTGTGAATAGGGATCTGACCTCGACATCGAACCTGACTCCCAACTCCCAACCTATGATCCGATCTCAAATTTTGATCTAGCACCCAACTCTAATTCTTGATTTAAGACTAACGTTTGAATCAGGACTCAATCACGAGATTTGGATTTTACATCGAGATTCGATCCCAACACTTGACCCCAACAAAAATTAATAACTCACTCTAATACTTGATCTAGGACTCGATCTCTACTCTCGATCTAAAACCTAACTCTGATACTCAATATTATATCTCACTCTGACACCTAACTCGGGATCCAACTCTAACAATATACTCGAATAATACCTCAATTTCTGACTAGGAATTTGATATTCAAATTGAGATTTGACCCTAATCCAACCTAGGATCAGGGAGTTGGGTCTCGAATCATCTTGAATTTAGAAAAAATGTTAATGACGAGATGTTGTATATCATTAAATTATTGATTGAACATTTGTCTATATTGAATAACATTATAATAGGTAAAATTATCATTTACTATTTTTAACAATAGACAAAATTACCTTTTACTATCTTTTTAAATAATTGTTATTTAATTATTATACAAATATGTAGGACTTTGAAATTAATTAAAGTTATTACTATTAAACATTTACTCATTAAAGATGTAAAAGTCATTCAATATTTAATGGATATTTGGTCAACCAATATTGTAAAACGTGTAAAAAAAATTCCTTCTTAATTCTTATGGTTTACTTGAAATATAGCTAATGTTTAACTCCTAATATTAATATAATATATATCAAGCAATAAACTTAATCCGAATGGAAATATGTTTTGTTTAATGTTAGTACAAGATTACATTTATATCCATTAGTAATTTTTTAGATGGAGAAAAGTTTAACTTGAAAGGGAAAATAAATAATCAACTTTAATGGATATTTTTGACACCCAATTTTGACCCTCCACATTATAAATTAATTATCGAGTTTCTTCAATTTTTAATAATTTGAAATAAAATTTTTTGAAAGTCATTTCGAAAGATTTTTAATCATTTTAGTTTAATTATGAATTATTTTTTAAAAAAATTAACTAGATAATAGTTGAATTAATTATTTCATTCCGTTAATTTTAAGAAGCTCTTTAATTGATTAATACCAAATTCGTTTTATTGATTAGTTAACTCAATTTGGCTAGCTCTTGAAATTTCTAGTGGTCTAATTTTAAATTCATTTTTCCATCCAATTTAACCCATTTTCAAACCCCAATTGGGTCAACTTTTAGTCAAAATTCCGACTGAAATAGGCCCAATGAAGTCAAAAACCTGGCCCAAATTCTCTGGTTTCAGATTATACAAACACAGGTACATACATCAAACTCACGCGCTTCCCTTTGTTTATTTTTCTAATTAATGCATCCTTTTCCTGCACAACCAATGATGCTAAAGCACCTTCTTCCCCAAAACGACTAAAACCCGAAAGCAGCAACGAGCGGTGGAAAGCTGCGATCAAAAGCCCAATGTCTCTCCCAAAAAGTTCAAAATTTTGAGTTCAAAAACCCCAATTTCGTCCCTTCTCCCCCCCCCCCCACCCATTATGCCCTAGTTCTTCCCCATATGTTAGACCCCATAAATATTTTAATTGAGGAAAAATGGTCACATGGAAAATTTCGTAAATATTGTGTAAATTGCACT
>JAABOM020058195.1:0-14224 GCA_011800125.2 Solanum clarkiae | reverse complement strand
GTCGGCCCGCATATGTATGCCTATAGATATTTGTTGTATGTTGGGTTGCTGTTTGCAGGTTTGGTTAGTTAGTAAAATAGAGGAAACTTTGCCGAAATTTTGGTAGATTCCTTAGCTGTTAAAGTTGGATATCTGGTTTAGTTTTGTCTGGGTGCCCAATCGGCACTAATCACGGTCCCTGGGTTGGGTCGTGACAAATAATGTTCAATTAATGACTTGCCTCATGTACTAATTTATTTCTCTTTTCTTTGCACGAACCCTCATTCGTGAGTCCCTTGGGACTCCTCCATCTTCTCTTGCATTCCTCAGCGGGCCATGGAGGCCTAAGTTTTTCCTTTTGAGCCAACATGGAAGCGGCAACTAGAGGGACTTTTGACGGGCTTGGTGAGCCCAAACATATATAAATAGGACAGGGCTGAGGAGAGTTGGGCTTGCTAAAGCCCAATATTGTTTATTTTATGGTTTATTGCATATTTATCTATTTGTGATATTGGTCAAACCCCAACATTTTTCTCACAGGTTTCAATCTAATTAGATTCCCCAAGATGTCAAACCATTTATGTTATCTTTAAATTTTTTTTTATATAAAAAAGAGTATTTAGCATTAAAACATGAAGAAATAAAAATAAATAAATAAAGGATGTGATTTTATCATGTTAGTTCAATTTTAAAATTTAGTCAAATTTTTCAAATTCAGTCAAATGTTTTTAGTTTAGTTGAGTCTAGTCAAATCTTTTCAAGTTGAGTCAAAAATCTTTCAGAATTAATCAATTTCAAAATTAGTCAACATTTTCAAATCAAAGTTAGTCAAATCACTTAATCGCTGGATAACCGCATTTAGTGGCCATTTCAAGTGCGTAAAACCTTCTCGAAGTGGAAATGTGAACCCGAACCTGTTCTCTGGATTTTAAAAGATTTTTCTGTTAGGTTTTATAAAATATTTAATGGTTTCCTAATTATTCGTAAAATTTGGTGGCGACTCTGTTTTTCTTTTAAAATTTCAAAAATTTATTTTCTTCAATAAATTGAGTCTTAAACTGATTTTTGAATTTTCTTTTCAAGAAAGCCATTTTTCGGCATAACACTTGTGTTTTCAAGCTATGCAACAAGCGTTTGATAGCTTTCCAATGATACACTTTAGGATTATGAATAAACTGAGACAACTTGCTTACAACAAACCCAATGTCATGCTTAGTGAAGGATAGATACCGAAGCTTACCCATGATTCTTCTGTAAAGGGAAGTGTTAACTACTGAATAAGTTTTGGAATCAACAAAGGTGCAGTTGATGTCATTGGTGTTGGAACACCCTTGCAATCAGTTATATGCAATTCATCCAAAAGATCTATGACATGTTTTTGTTGAGACAAATATATAGTAGTTAGCGTGGCTATACCCTAAGTACCCAAAAAGTAATGCAAAAGACCGAGATCTTTTAGAGAGAACTATTGGGACAATGATGTAATTATGGACCTGACACTTTCTTAAGTACTACTCGTAATAATTATGTCATCAACATATATGATAATATATAAAATAACGCCAAAACTATAAAAAGTAAACATAGAGGAGTTAGATTTTGACAAATCCAATACTTGTCAAGTAGGTGGTGAGCTCAGTGTATCATGCCTTAGGCGCCTACTTAAGTCTGTATATGATCTTTTTGAGCTTGCAAATATATCTTGAATGTTTAGAGGATCTGAAACTGGGAGGTTGTTGCACGTACACATCTTCTTGAAGACCATTTTGTAGAAAGACATTATTACTATCTAACTGATGAATGGGCCAAAAGCGTTGGGTAACAATTGCAAGAACTAAGCGAACTATTGCAGGCTTGATAACGGGGTTGAATATAGAATGATAATCTAACCCAGGTCTTGTTGTGAAGCCTTTGGCTACTAGGAGAGTTTTATACTTGTCAATGCTTCCATCAGGTTTATGCTTAATTCTAAATAACCATTTATAATCTACAACATTGCGAGAGGGATCACTAGGGACCAAATCCTATGGTTTCTGATTAAAGCATCATATTTTGCTTTCACTGCTTCTTTCCATTTGTGATATAGTTGTGCTTGGTGGTAGGAGTGAGTAATTAGTAGAGAGGGATAGTTTTTAACAAGAAATCTGTTAAGTTTTAGGCTATTTGTTTTTGAAAGGGTGACAATTAGGTGAGAAATGGTGGTTGGTTTCGACGTGGTGATGGTTGAGGGGTTTGGACAGATGTGGTAATCGTAGAGGTTCGACATCTATAGGTTTGGGTAATGGGTGGCTTACTTGTTGTTACTAGAGAAACAGGAATGGGAGTGGATTGGATGGGGATGGAAGAAGTGAAGGTGCTTTCTGGATTGTTGATAGAAGGTGGAGATGTACCTAAGCTTGACAATTCTCAATAGAGAGAGACCTTTTTGCACCGGTAGACAATGGCTGAGGTAGTTCAAAACTATGTGGCTCTACTGGGATATCATTGTGCTTCTCTTTTGAAGGAGATAAGTCATCCCAAGAAATTTTCAAATTGTGATTTTTATATTAGAAAAAATATTGGTAAAAGGATAACTAATTTTAAAAAAACACTACATTTCTAGAAAGATAAGCTTTGGAAGTGGTCGGGTCAAAGCATTAATGACAATAATATTTATTTCAAAATCTCAAATAGACATAACATTTTGATTTTGGATCAAGCTTATTCTAGGCATAAGTTTTTTCCAAAGAGTTTTACATTGTCATTATTTCGTGATTCTTGAGATAAAAGCTCGTATGGGTACTTATCATTTAAATTTGGGTTTTTCATCTTGTTTATGAGAAATACAGCTTGATGACATGCAAAGCTCTGGTAGAGAAGCTTGATGCATTAGAGTTTTTGCAGTCTCAACAACACGATGATATCATCTTTCAATTACAACAACTTTTTGTAGCGTATTAGGTGGGAAAATTAAGTGTTCAACGCCCTGTGATTTTAAATAAGAATTTAGACTTTGAAATTCACTTCTTTTTTCAGTTTAAATAGATAGTATTTTGTTTGCAACCGATACTCAATCAATGGATGTAGTGTTTTGAAAACATGTAAAACCTCATGTTTGGATTAAATTGTGTAGAGTCACATGTATTTTGAAAACTGATCCACAAACAAAATATAAGATCTTTTTCCATCAATGGACAGAACTGTTGACAGGCCCCACAAATCACTGTAAATAATTTGGAAAGGTCTATGACTCTACAAAGGATTTGTAGAAAAAGATTGACTATGACTTTTTTTTGATTGACATGAATTACAAATGGAATGAGAATTTTTCTTAACCGGAATAAAAAAAATTATTTAAAAATATATCTAAAGTACGACGTGTTGGATGCGCTAAACGTCGATCTCACAGATCTAAAAACATAACCACATTGCGTTGTGATTGAGAAGAAGAAGAAGAAGGATTGTCTAGCGGCTGCTCATAAAGGCGCCTTCTACTCTGCCCTTGAACTAATGGTGCCCTGTACTCAGATCCTTCAAAAGATAAGAGAATAGAAAGAATTTAATAGATGTTTGTTTGTCACGAAAAAATTGAGAAACTTAAATCAAGTTAGTAGAAATGGAAGAGGAGCAAAGTATTTTGGATAATTGAAAACTAGAATTAGATGTTGATAAACCAATGTTGCTAGTGTGAGAAATTGGTATGGTGTTACCATTTCCCATAGCAATTTCATTCGAACCATTGTATTCAGCAACTTTATTGAGACTCTGGGCATCCGTTGCTACAGGATGTGTAGCCCCAGAATTGATTATCCATGGGGCTGATTTTTGCATGCGTTGTCCAGCAAAGTTGGCCCGTGCTTCAAAATGATTATGAGATTGAGAGCGACAAACCCGAGCAGAGTGACTAGGTCGGTCACGTAATTGACACACTAAGATGACTTCTTGTGAATCGATAGGATGATTGTGCCCGGGCTAAGAACATTTCCATTGATAGTTGTTTGAATGCCTATTATTATTAGTGGAGTTTGTCATGCCCCGAGCCTAGGGCCTAGACGTGACACGGCGAATTGGAAATCTGTGGGAATCTCAAACAAGCCTCTTAAGTACGTATGGAATATCCTTGGTTTGCGAAAGCATAAAAAAGAAATAATTTAATCAAAAGGAAAGATGGGACTAATGGATGTTTTCATAAAACATAGCATAAGAGTCAAGATCAATAATACCAAATCATATTAACATCCAATGACACCTCTACATACGGAATTGATCGGGAGCGAAGACATTCCCCGAGTTCACCCTCAAAGTTAGTATCCAAAAATAACAAAGTATAGGTATAGCATGAAGGTATGTGAAATTTTGTCCCCGAATATAGAGGACTCACCAAGAAATTTGTCAATCGGACGTCTAACCGAGTGGAGACAGTAGAGGATAGTACAGCGCTCCGATTCCTACACGGTTATAGCATGCTAACAAAGAGTATGCATTAGTACTTATAAGTACTAAGTATGCAGGGTGTAAATGCAACAATGATATAAGCCATATACAACAATATGCATAGTCATAGTCAACAAATGTGGGATCAATATGTCATGCATGCTCCATGCCATTATCAAATCGCATGGTGATAAGTGATCAAGTTATATAGAATATCATACATAGATGTGAAAGGACCATAACCGACATATAAGACCAAGTGAGCTACTATTTAGAATCCCGGTATTCGCGCCACACCGAATAAAATGGTAGTTTAGCTTATCGGGGTAAACCAAACACTCGTCATATGGGTACAAACCCCCTTTTCGGAAAGTGCCCTATGGTTTCCTTATGGGCACACTCCCTTTTTTGGTACCCATGGTTGTCAAACTTACGGGAACATCCCCCATTTCCGTATATTTATGTTTTATTGACCTTACGGGCACATCCCCCATTTCAGTATATCTTTCACAATTATCGTGCGGGAACATCCCCCATTTTGGACTAATCAGACAAAGTTAAGCTATATGAATCCATTAGCTACTTCAATTACCTATGATGGCTACACAGTTATAGGACAGTGGTTATTTGCCAAGGTCTGCTTGGTGCTAGATCACAATCCCAAGGAATACTCAAAATATTATCATTTTCATAATATGCAAAACATGTAAATATTCTCAAAGTTCATAGAGTAGGTTATCAAAACCAAAGCTTCATCATATCAAAATATGGCATCATAACTTCTCATAGCTTTCACAATATTCTTATAATTAATAGCATATAAACTAGCCCTTTCACAAATCATATCATGCGCAAATTATATATCTTGCCATAGAGCATTTATCAACATAAGAAACTTAGATCATAATGTAGTAAAACATGGTGGGTATACTTTTGTACTCAAATCGTGCAAGAACATCACATTTAGACATAAAGAGAGTAGTGAAAGCTCTTTTTTCAAATCATGCATAATAATCCACCAAATCATATCAAAATATTTTTGAGGTCTCGTTAAACCCTCATCATAACATTGCATATATTTCATATCTTATCATCTCATAATATCATGTAGAGCAAAATACCATAGTATTCATCATAGTTTCCTTCAAAATCATGTTATGCAAATAACTCATGAAACCTTCATGAAAATCCATAAATTGGAGAGATGAAGCTTGGGAAGAAAATGGTTGAGCTTGCGGAGGAAAGGTCCCTACAATCAAAACCCACATACGTTAGTGTTTATGATGGAGAAACCCTGATTTGGAGAAGACGGAACCAAAACCCTAGCTTGTTCTTCCTTTGGGAGCTCAAGAACTAGGGAGCGTTTTGACTTAAGAATTTTATGAGGAAATGAGATGAGTTAAGGGTTATAATCTGATAAAAGAGCCTCCTAAGGGTCCAAAATGATGTAGGATAAGCATTAAAGGTTGAGAAATGACAAAAGTACCCCTCATAAAAGAACTGGCCGGACTGACCTATAAGACCCCGTCTATGACTCATAGTCCACTCTACGAGTAGTAAACAACCTCTCATGGATGAAGGGCCTTAAATTCAGAGTCTCTGGAGAATGGCATGAAACCTTGTCTTAGGACTCGTAAATTAGTTTACGAGCCGTAAACACCCCTCGTAGATGAGACATCCAGGAACATACTGTCACTGGAGCCTACCACTAAACCCCCTTCTACGACTTGTAGAAGGGTTTACGAGTCGTATTACAAGTCGTAGACTAGACTTCAGGAATATCACAGATTTCACCAAGTCTGCCAAGTCTTACGAGCCGTGTTATGGCCTCTGAATTGTAACCCCTTTCATAAACACAAATTGAACAAAAAGTCACTCATTTTACTGAACTTTTCATGCTCAACCTGGGTGGAGTCTTACAATATCTCTTCCTTGGGAACATTCGTCCTCGAATGTACTGAGGCCAGCCCTACAGAATGAATTTATGCACCCCGTGCGAATGCACCATATATCAAAACACAATGCAGGTAACATTAAAATCATAAAACTATGTTTTCAAATAATACTTATAATGCAAGTCTCAA
The DNA here is from genome assembly GCA_011800125.2 of Solanum clarkiae. Taxonomy (NCBI): domain Eukaryota; kingdom Viridiplantae; phylum Streptophyta; class Magnoliopsida; order Solanales; family Solanaceae; genus Solanum; species Solanum clarkiae. The sequence goes on along the minus strand of JAABOM020058195.1, from coordinate 7,748 downwards.
AACCACATATACACGCATAAGTGTCATGAGGATGTCATGCAAGGAAACAAGGATGCCAAGACAAGAAGATCGTATTATCTTAAGCTTGATCAGAATGGAAGAGATAAGGATATTATTTCATCATATCGGCTTCGGCCTCCCATGGGGCACTTTCTACATGTTGGTTCCTCCAACAAACTTTGACGGAGGGTATCTCTTTGTTTCTCAACCGCTTAACTTGCCTATCCAACATTTCTATTGGAACTTCTTCATAGGCCAAGTTTTCGATGACATCAACCACCTCTAAAGGAACAATGGAGCTGGGATCTCCAACACATTTTCTCAATATAGAGACATGAAAAATCGGGTGAAGCATACTCATCTCCATGGGCAACTCCAATTCATATGCAACCCTTCCAATATGCCTCAAAATCTGGGAAGGGCCTATGTACCTAGTGCTTGACTTTCTCCTCTTCCCAAAATGAATTGCAGCCTTTATTGGCGAAATTCTCAAATACACCCAATCATTTACCTTGAATTCAAGGTCTCTCTTCCTGGTGTCAGCGTAGTACTTTTGTCGACTTTGAGCCATTTTCAGTCTCTCCCTTATCATTATCACCTTCTCCAAGGCTTCCATTACTAGATTCGATCCTAGTAAAGATATTTCTCCCACTTTAGATCAACTAACCAGGGCTCAACAACGCCCCCATAAAGGGCTTCAAAAGGAGCCATCCCAATAATTGAGTGGTAGCTATTGTTATAAGCAAATTCAATGAGCAGAAGGTGCTCATTCCAACTATACTTAAACTCCAAGACACAAGCCCTGAGCATGTCCTCAAGAGTTTGAATAGTTCTCTCAGCTTGCCCATCTATTTGTGGGTGAAAGGTCATACTAAGCTTTACTTTGGTGCCAAGGCCCCTTCGGAAGGACCTTTAAAAGTGCAATATGAATTGGGCACCGCAATCTGTAATGATGGCCAATGGAACCCCATGCAATCTTACCAATTCATGAATGTACAACTTGACATACTCTTTGGCACTATAAGTGGTTTTAATCGAAAGTAAGTCAACTTCGTCATTCTATCAACAATAACCCCAATGGAATCAAAATTCTTTCTAGTCTTTGGCAACCCAATCACAAAATCCATGTTGACCTCTTCCCACTTCCAAATAGGGATCTCTATGTCTTGGGTCAAGCCACCCGGCCTTTGGTGCTCGACCTTGACTTGTTGGCAATTATGACAACCAGCCACAAACTTAGCAATATCTTTGTTCATACCACTCCACCAAAACACTTTCCTTAAGTCTCTATACATCTTTTGGTAGAACCGGGGCGAATGGAGTAAGAGGATTTATGAGCTTATTTAAAGATCATCTCTCTCAAGTCATCAACATTGGGTACTACCTTTATGCCGAAGAATACATCTCCCCCTTGGGAGAATGCCTCCACCTTACCATATCTTACCAATGACTTCAACTCTACCAAGGCGGCATCAAGATCTTGTTTGGACTTGACCTCTTCGACCAAAGAGGATTGGGAACCATCATCAACTAACGCACCCCCATTTGCTACTTCATTCAATCTAACTCCTAACTGAGCTAGCCGATGGACCTCTCTTGCCAATTCTTTCTTGCTATCGTCCAAGTGAGTCACACTACCCATGGACACCTGACTTAGGGCGTCGGCCACCACATTAGTTTTTCCCGAATGGTAATGCACACTCATGTCATAGTCTTTAAGTAATTCTATCCACCTACATTGCCTTAAATTTAAGTCTCTTTGAGTGAATACGTATTGGATACTTTTATGGTCGGTAAACACATCCACATGAGCCCCATACAAATAGTAGCGCTATATCTTCAAGGAAAACACCACGACCGCTAGTTCAAGATCATGAGTAGGGTAATTACGCTCGTGCACCTTTAGTTACCTCGAAAGCATATGCAATGACTTTGCTGTTTTGCATTAGCACACACCTCAATCCAATTCTAGAAGCATCACAAGACACCACAAATCCCTCTAATCCTTTCGGAAGAGCCAAAATAGGAGCAGACATAAGCTTGACTTTTAAGGTTTGGAAACTCCTTTCACACTCATCTATCCATACAAATTTTGCACCCTTTTGAGTCAATTTGGTCAAAGGAGAAGTGATTGAGGAGAACCCATTCACAAACCTTCGGTAGTATCTAACTAACCCCAAGAATCTTTAAATGTCTATCGGAGTCAATTGCCTAGGCCAATTCCTTACTTCCTGCCTCTGTTTTTTTTGGATCCACCTGAATACCAACACCTGACACCACGTGACCCAAGAATGCCATCTCCTTTACAAAAACTCACATTTGTCAAATTCTGCAAAGAGCCTCTCTTCTCTCAATGTTTGCAATACCACCCTTAAATGTTGTGCATGATCCTCTTCAGTCCGGGAGTAAATCAAAATGTTGTTAATGAACACCATAACAAATGCATCAAGGTAGGGTTTGAAGACCGTATTCATGAGATCTATAAATATTGATGGGGCATTAGTTATACCGAAAGACATCACACGAACTCAAAATGCCTATATCTTGTTCAGAAAGCCATTTCAGGAATTTCACACTCCCTTACCCTCAATTAATGATACTCGAATTGAAGGTAGATCTTTGAAAAGTAAGTATCCCCTTGCAACTGATCAGATAGGTCATCGATCCTTGGCAATGGGTACTTATTCTTTATGGTGACCTTGTTGAGTTGTTGGTAATTGATGCATATTCCAAGCGAACCATCCTTCTTTCTCACAAACAATGCCGGTATACCTCAAGGTGGCTTGCTTAGCCTTATGAACCCTTTTTCTAGCAAATCCTTTAGTTGCTCCTTCAACTCCTTTAACTCCGCCAGGGCCATCCGATATGGACGAATGAAAATGGATTGGGTATCAGGGAGGATATCTATACTAAAGTTTTCCCTTTCGGGAAGGACATCCGGAAGTTTATGGGGAAAGACATCAAGAAACTCATTGACAACGGAACTAGCTCAATAGAAGGAACTTTAGACTCAACATCTTTAACCTACAAAAGATGATAAATGCAACCCTTGGAAATCGATTTCTGAGCCTTAAGTTAAGAGATTAACCTACCCTTGACTACCGAATCATAACCTTCCCATTCAAGGACAGGTTCACTAGGGATTTGGAATTTAACCTTATGAATTCTACAATCAATAGTGACATGATGTGCATGTAACCAATCCAGCCCCAAAATGATGTCAAAATCTACCATATTGAGTTCACAAAGTCACAAGGAAAATTTTTATCCAACACCGAAATGGGACAACCCTTATAAACTCTTTTTGCAAGAATATACTCACCAACGGGAATGGACACTTTGAATGGGTTGCATAATGTCCCATGACACATATGAAGACAATTAGCAATAAATAGAGTTATAAAGGAAAGAGTCACACCCGAATCCAATAAAGCATAAACATCAAGGTTGTAAAGTTTTAGCATACCCGTAATGACATCGGGCGCCTCATCCACACCTTGTCTCCCTTGAAGAGCATAGAACTAGTTGTACTAAGGAGCATCTCCTTGCGGAACCTCTTTAGTTCTTTGGTCACCATGAGCACCTTACCCTCGAGGATGACCATCCTTTCCTTTGTTTGGACAATCAACAATCTTGTGGTCCAATTTTCCACACCCGAAGAAAGCATTGTTATCTCTATAGAATCTACCCCCATGGTTCTTGCCACACCTCCCACATTTAGGAGCAATCGGACCACTAGTACCACCTTGAGCCTTTGGATTAGGCACCCTATCATTTACAAACCTTTGCCTTGGAATTTGTGGCCTTGTTGAAAATGACCACCCTTAGTACCTTGGAATCCACCATCAAGTGGGCCCTCTTAAATTCTCCCGTTGTCATCTTTCTAAGCTTTACCTCCTCAAGTTGTTCCATATAGGTCATGAGCCATGGTATGTCCATATCACCAATAAGCATGGCAGCATGGCATACTTAACAATCAAATTAGACACACCTGACATGAACTTGTGCATTCTTGCCCTAGGATCGACAATCAAGTAGGGAGAAAACTTGGAGAGGCGATTGAATTTGAGAGAATACTACCTTACACTCATAGTTCCTTGCCAGAGATTCATGAATTTCTTCATTTTAGCCTCTCTTATCTCGATCGGGAAGAAGCGGTCAAGAAAGACAACTTTGAATTCTTCCCACGGGATGGGCTTATCATCCGCCCTCTCCATCTTCCATTAGTCATACCATATTTGAGAAAGGCCCTTAAGTTGATAGGCCACTAGTTTTGCTTTCTCCTCCAATCTAAACCCCATAATAGCCAAGACCTTGTACACCTCGTCGATAAATTCTTGGGGATCTTCCTCTACCTTAGATATATGAAATTCCAGAGGATTCATTCTTGTGAAATCTGTCACCCTTGAGGCCGGCATAGGAACAGGAGGACCTTGAGCCCCTCGGTCAGCCATGTCCCTTGCCAAGAGGGTGACCATGTTGTGATACTTAGCATGGGAAACCCCTTCTTCGCCTGCTTGAGGGGCTTGCGGGGTCATAGAGGTCAGCTCATCTTCGGAAGTAGGAGTTCTTTGGGCCATTCGTCTCGGTGGCATAATCTATAAGAGGAAAAGGTCGCTCATTTCAGGTAGGAAACCTTATGTTAAATCTAAAGCATGAAGTAGAGCATGAAAAAGTGATTAATTTCCCAAAATACCTCATAGCCCCTTGCTCATAGTCGTGGCGAGCTTCACAACCATGAACAAAACTCTATTTGACGCAGTGTGTTGGATTTTCGAGGACCATTTATAAACCTAGTGCTTTTATACCAATCTTTTTCATGCCCCGAGCCTAGGGCCTAGACATGACACGACGAACAAAAAATCTGAGGGAATCCCAAACAAGCCTCTTAAGTACATATGGCACATCCTTGATTTGCAAAAGCATAAATAAGCAATAATTTAATCAAAGGGGGAAGATGGGACTAAGGGATGTTTTCATAAAATATAGCATAAGTGTCAAGCTCAATAATACCAAATCATATTAACATCCAACGACACATCTACATAAGGAATAGGTCGGGGCCAAGACATTCCCCGGGTTCACCCTCAAAGTTAGTCTCCAAAAATAACAAAGTCTAGGCATAACATGATGGTAAGTAGAATTCTATCCCCGAATGTAAAGGACTCACCAAGAAATTCTTCGGTCGAACGTCTAACCAAGTGGAGGCGGTGGAGGATAGTACGGTGCTCCGATTCCTACATGATTAGATCATGCAAGCAAAGAGTATGCGTTAGTACTTAGAATGTACTAAGTATACAGGGTGCAAATGCAACAAGGATATAAACCATATAAAACAATATGCATAGACATAGTCAACAAATGTGGGCTCAAAATGTCATGCATGTTCCATGCCATTGTCAAATCACACGGGGATAAGTAATCAAGTTATATAGCATATCAAACATAGATGGGAAAGGACCACAACCGACATATAAGACCAAGCGAGCTACTACTTGGAATCCCGGAGTTCATCCTACATCGAATAAAGGGTTGGTTTACCTTGTAGGGGTAAACCAAACACTCGCCTTATGGGTACATCCCCCTTTTCGGAGAGTGCCCTATGGTTACCTTACGGGCAAACTCCCCTATTCAGTACCTATGGTTGTCAACCTTATGGGCACATCCTCCATTTCAATATATTTATGCTTTATTGACCTTACAGGAACATCCCCCATTTTGCTATATCTTTCACAATTATTGTACGGGAACATCCCCCATTTTGGACTAATCAAACAAAGTTAAGCTATGTGAATCCATTAGAAACTTCAATTATCTATGGTGACAATATAGTTATGGGACAATGGTTATGTCACGACCCAATCCTAGGGCCTAGATGTGATCGGCGAATGGAGAACCTGAAGAAACCCCAAACAAGCCTCATAGCATATCATTACACATCCTTGGTCGCAGAAGCAATATAAAACAATATAAGAAACATGAACAAGGAGAATTAATACTAAGGGAGAGAGAGAGAGAGAGAGAGAGAGAGAGAGAGAGAGAGAGAGTTTAGTACTTAAATAACATAGATGAGCCAAAGCTCAAACATAATACGTAACTTGTCCAACAACATCTCTCAACATAGATACTTAGAAGGGGCCAAGACAAAGCAATCGGGCTCACCCTCATGGTCATAAGTATACAATAAACAAAAGAGAGTCTTAATAAATAACATAAGAGAATAGTCATTATCCCCAGAATAGAGGAATCACCAAAGGCTAAATTGAACAATCCATCTAGCCATGAGTAAAATCAATAGGAGCTGCGGTTCCTACATGGTAACATCATGTAGGCATAGAGTATGCATTAGTACGTTTGAATGTACTATGTATGTGGGATGCAATTCTAGCAAGGGATAGGCAACATAATCGAAATGCATAATTATAAGAAAAGGATAGGTATAATATTAATATGGTATGCATGCTCAATGCTTAAGGTAAAACATGCTAGTAAATCGTGATTAAGGAATATAAACTCAATATGAGAAACATACTCAAACCCTTTTGTACCAACCTTTATGAAATGAGCCAAATGACCCCCACTTACCTTACGGTATAACCTTTTTGGAGCGTGTTATCAACAGCCCCATCGTACGACATAGTGTTTTCGGTAAGTAGTATAAGACGTCTCCTACTTTACAATATCATCTTTTGGGTAAGAATCGTAATTCATTATATCTTATGGCATGGCCTTTTCAATAGAATGTCCACACCTTATGATATGATCTTTTCGGTGGGAACCTTTAGTCTTACTACCTTACGAAATGGCCCTTTCGATAGGGTGTCCATACCATGTGATATAATCTTTTTGGTAGGCACAATTAGCTATTTTACCTTATAGTATGGCCTTTTCTGTAGTGTGTCCATACCTTAGATATGATCTTTTCGGTAGGAATTATTAAACACTCTACCTTACAGCATAGCCTTTTCGATAGGAATCATAGAACTAGGTCATCAAACCATTGCATTCAATTTATTAAGAAAGAACTCCTCATTTTTTCAACAACACAATAAACATAAGAACCCAGCAATCTACATGCGACACCATAGGTACTTTTCCATGAAAACAACTAATATAAACATCCCTATCATCACCACAAAGTCATTATATAGCTACACTTCCTCTCCTCATTATACATCTTATGCATACAATCATCTCATCATCATTCCATCATTGTTTCATCATCATATAATCATCGTAATTCCATACATCTCATAAGACATGCATTGGACCTTCAATTCCTCAAGAAACCCTAGCAGGACATTTTATCAAACACTTAGTGGGTGTGTAATGGGGGTAAAAGACCATGCAATTTAGAGATGAAATAATGTAAGAAATTGTAAAACCATCAATCAACAATTTCAACACCCTCAAGACATAGACATCAAATTCTCATCAAATCCAACATTATACCCAAGATTTAAAGCTCAAAACATGCTAAAATAACCATACTTTCATGAACTCAAATCACTATGCAGTAAATTTCTTAGTATACAAAACTCATATGTAAAATCAACTATAAATCATGCAATATTAGTAAAAAGGAGGTTTAGGTACCATGGATGGAAGGACCCAATGGTTCAACACCACATATCTTAGCTTTGGAGAACCCTTGAAAGAGATTGAAGATGGAGACTTGAAGCTTGAATGAAATCCTTGATGAAATCCTTAAGATTGGTCTTGAGTTTTGGGACTTGAATTTAGGGTGA
>JAABOM020058194.1:0-14226 GCA_011800125.2 Solanum clarkiae | reverse complement strand
TGCATGAGAATTCAGGCCACTTGTAGTTCAAAACGCTTGATTTTATGCACGAACTTGAAAGAAATCAAAAGCTATCCCAATGTCAAATTATGGAGAGACTAGGATGCTTGGGATTGAGATTTTTAGGAATGATGTTGGAATGCAGCCGAGTTTTCAAAATTGAGCCCGCCTACCTATCCTTTGGACCCAGGAATCAGGCTGCTTGTAGTTCGACTCTATTGGTTGAAGAGGAAATTCCTTATTCGGAGATGACCTCTGGTTCAGGTGGAGTGAAAACAAAATTTAATTGTGAAAAAGAGGCTTGCAACCTCTTAACCATAAATGTGGAGCTCGTCAAATTCATAATTGAGAACTTACACGGACATAATTTCCAAAATTCTTGGTATATTATCACTCGAATTGAAAGATTGCCTTCGATGAGGGTGGATATTATCGAAAGCAAAATTGAAAATGAACTAACTGACTCACAGGAATGCCCACATGCCTTCTTACAGGGGTATGGTTAGATGGTGGTGGTAGTCGTTTCCAGCTCGTGTCCGAAGGTTTGATGCCCCCTTTTCGGACTATGTCCTAATTTGCTGCTAAGAAAAAGCTTCACGTTGTGCTGCGTCCTACTTGATAACGTCCACACCTGTGATTTTGCTTTGAGAGTTTTCATCCTTTCGGATGCTCACGATACGACTAAAACAAAATGTTAGCGAAATCACAATTTGAAACCAAGCTGGAATTTTTTACCGTAGTTCTATATTCGTCCTTCTTTTCGGCTTGATAAATGATGAAATGATGTGAAGCAGCTTGTGTCAGAAGGGTGACACCCCCTTCGGTTTATGTCCCAATTCGCTACTAAAAAATAAATTCCATGTTGTGCGACATCCTACTTGACGATGTACACACCATGTTCGATATTCGTTCTCCTCTCCGGCATGGTAGATATCAAATTAGTATGAGGAAACCATTATATGATCCTTTCGGCAACTTGGAAAATAAAATAATATTGATGGTCATGCGGTGTCTATCTCGGCAATCGGAGATAAAACATCCACGTTGGCATGATAGATAATGAATCAATAATGAGGAGACCATTGTAAGGTTCTTTCGGTGATTTGAAATAAAATAGCCTTGATAATCACGCCGTAGCTATCTCGGTAGCTGGCCACGCTCTTCAGCATAATAGACAATGAATCAATAAAAAATAATCTTCGTTGGTGACGATCATGTGATGGCTCGGCAGCTGGAGATATAATAGCCACTTTGGCAATGAATATACAGCGGCCCTCTCGGTAGCTGTAATTAAAATAGCTTGGTCAGCGACGATCATGCGGTGGTCATCTCGGCAGTTGGAGATAAAATGGCCACGTTGGCATAAAAATAGCCTTCTGGAGCAGCCAAAAATAAATTGATGCTTCGAGCGTGAATAGAATGGCGCTTTAGGCGCGGCGCTCTGGGCGCGGCGCTCTGGGCGCAAATAAATGGCGCTCTGGGCGCAGTTGAATGCGATAGCCCTCTTGGCAATTGGAGATAATAAAATGATTCTCCTGCAAGGAATATGTAATGGTCCCTGTTGGCAGCTAAAAATAAAATAATTCTTCTGCGAGGGATATGTAATGGTCCTTGTTGGCAGTTAAAAATAAAATAAATGTTTCCATAATTTTCCTGCGAGGGGTATGTGGTGGCCCTTGTTGGCAGTGTGGAGATAATAAAATGATTTTACTGCGAGGGATATGTAATGGTCCCTGTTGGCAGTTGAAAATAAATGTTTCAATGATTTTCCTGCGAGGGGTATGCGATGGTACTTGTTGGCAGTTGAAATGCAATGGTTCTACTGCGAGGGATATGTAATGGTCCCTGTTGACAGTTGAAATGGAATGGTTCTACTGCGACGGATATGCAATGGCCCCTGTTGGCAGTTAGAGATCAAATGGCCTTATAGGCGATTCATAACGATGAACCATTCAATAACTCTCAGCAATGCATGATAAATGCCGCTCCGTGATGTACGATAAATGACGCTCCGTAATTTATGATAAATGACGCTCCACGATGTATGATAAATGACGCTCCGCAATGCATGATAAATGACGCTCCGCGATGCATGATAAATGAACCTTTCCATGGTGCATGATGAATGAGTGATTTATGCATGATGAATGAGTGATTTATGCATGATGAATGAATGATTTATGCATGATAAATATCTTATGCATGATGGAACGACTTATGTATGATAGAATGACTTGTTACCGGGGATTTTAATGAGACGACAATTGTTTATGCCTCGATTGCCCTCTTGTAGGCAAGACCTGTAAATTTCTCTGCATCCACAAAAGATTTTTTTTTAGTTATTTAGGATGAACTGACCTTTGATAAATTATTGGTGACTTGAGCGAGACGGAGCTATCTCTTGTAGATAAGACCTGCAAAATCTTTCTGCATCCACAGAAAATTTCTTGGTTTTAAAAATGATAAATTGCTGGTGACCTGGGTGAGCTGGAACTGTTTATGCATCGATCGTTCTTTTGCGAAAATTTTCCTGAGTAAGACGAAACTATTCACGCCTTGATTGCCTTCTTGGAGATAAGACCTGCAAGAATTTCTGCATCCACAGAAAATTTTTTAGTTTAAAATAAATTGATTTTGATAACTTGCTGATGACCTGGGGAGATGGAGCTATCTATGTCTCTGTTGTTTTCTTGCAAATAAGACTTCTAAAAATTTTCCTGCATCCATAGAAAATTTGTTAGTTTAAAATGATTTGATCTGTGTTGATTCTTCGGTCGTCTGCTCCTGGTCTTGTATTCCTATCGGGCTGAGAATCCTTAAGACGACCTTTGAATTTGTAACGATGCCCAGCAAAATTTGCCCTCAAAATTTCTGTCCCGGTTTAGATGTTGTCAGGGGTTGACAGCTAATCTGAAGCACCTTGAGAATTTTTGAGATCCTTCTCAAAAATTCTGCCCCAGTTGAAGTTTTACCATGCTCTGAACTTCGATTCATTATGAGAGACCTCTTTGTTCAGAATTTTTGAGTTCCTCTCAAAAATTCTGTCTAGTTTCCTTTCTAGGAGTATGACCGAGCCGTTGTGGCGCTTACGTATCCTGTTGGATCAGGAATCAGGTCAAACGTAGTTGCCAACCAAAGAGTGATAATAAAGGGATAAAGGGATGATCGAGGCCGACATAGGCCGCCTACGTATCTCATTCTTGAGAATTCAGGTCAAACGTAGTTCATTAGAAAGGAGATATAATCGGATAACAAATATAGAAATGATTACAACCAAATGATGCAATTATAGGGAAAGGAAAACTTTTGAGTTTCTGAACGTAGCGTCTCTTGACAGTGTATGAGTTGATTGCCAAATTGCAGTACGATGCATGTGCTAAATCTTATCCCAGACTACCATCTGACACTATCTTCTTAGTCGTGCACCAATCTTGTTCTTAGCTGGTCATGTTCCCCACATGATCAGGTAAAGGATTCTTGTTGACGTTTGGAGCAGCAGTCCGAAGAGCAACCACATCACGATCAATTAAGTCCTGAATTTTATGCTTCAGATTCAAACAATCCTCGATATCATGTCTGACACTGTTAGAGTGGTAGGCACAAATCTGATCACCCTTGAAGAAACGAGAATTAGGGTCCATTGTCTTCGGAGGAACTGGCTGGATCAATCCTGCAGCTGATAACCTTTCAAATAGTTTTGTTCGGGTTTCGACGAGTGGAGTAAATACCATAGGGGGTTTTGTGTTAGGAGGTTTATATTTATTTTGTGGGGTGGAGGCACTGGATGATAGTTGGGATGGTTTCGATGAGGGTGTGTAGGAATCTGAAATTTTAGATTTGGCAGTGTTTGGTGATTTGCCTATGGGGTTTGAAAATTTGGAATTGGATAACTGGCAGAGGAGTTCTGATAAATTGGTTGTATATGGGAGCAACTTGCAGTGGAGATTGGTAGTCTGAGATGGGGGAGTGATGATAGGGAAAAGGTTTTAGGTAATTCGTGGATGAAGGGTGATATCCTAGCTGAGCATGAAAGGTGGGAGTAGGTTGAAGGTGGATTTGAGGGGCGGATTTTCTGGGGTAGTTACTAGGGGTTCTCCTTTTGTTCTGTATGCCAGAGATAGCCGCCACATCTTCTTTTCTTTTCTTCAACATCCCGGAAGCTCCAACTGATGTCGATATACAGGTGATCTTGCCCGTTTTAAGCCCGTCTTCGATGTTCTCACCGATCTTAACTATATTTGCAAATTTAGCTCTAACAAGCAGCATCATTCTTTCATAGAACTCCAGTTCCTAGGAGCGCATGAACACCTCGATAATTTCCTTTTTCGACATTAGAGGACTCACTCTGGTGGCATGCTTCCTCCATATGTAGGCATATTCTCGATAACTCTCCGTTGACTTCTGCTTAATCCTCTCCAATGAGTAACGGTCTAGCACTATTTCAACATTGTAAGCAAAATTTTCAACAAAATCTTTGGCCATGGCACTCTAATTGGTCCACCGATTTATTTCCTGGGAGGTGAACCATTCTAAGGCCTCCCCACTTAGACTTCGGCTAAAAAGCCGCATCAACAATGCTTCATTCTTCGCGACACCCACTAGCTGATCACAATATGACCTCAGATGGGCTAGGGAATTTCCACTCCATTGAAAGTGTCGAATTTAAGTATTTTGAATCCTTCAGGCAGGTTCAAATCCGGATGAATGCACAAATTCTCGTAATCCATACCCACAACGTCAGGTGCATAGTGAAATTTCTTCAGAGCTTTGGCAATTTCTTCCTTTATATCCAATTTGGCTGTCTCTTCCCTGGCCTTCCACTCTTTCTCCTTCTCCTCATAGTGGTCAATATCGGAGTAAATGGTGTGAGGATTTTGTGGATTTGTAAGGATTGACATATGGCACGGTATTTTTGGAGGCAGAATTTGTGTGGTAAGTGGGTTGTACGGGTCCATGGGTCAACTTTTCAGATGGATTATTTGGGGGTGGGTAGCGTGAGCCATTTGAGAGGAGCTGCCGGCTTGGGTAATATTTGGGTTCTGGAGAGGAGATAGCGCTTGGGGAAAAAGGGTAGAAGCTCCTGCGTCTGGAGAAGCTTGAACGGGGGTGATTGGTAGATTGGTTGAAATGAGAATAGGTTGATGAGGAGAAGGAAAATGAAGTGAGGGCTTCCCGTCGTCCAGAATGGGAAGATTAGCAGTGATGGCCAAATTTGCCGACTCTCGAGTCTTCTTCATTTCCCTTTCCATGTCAACAATCTGCTGTTTTAACTGCACAATCAAATTGTTCTGTTGCACGATAATGGGGTCTGTCACAGTAATCCCGGTCAGGCCCCGCATCATCATTGTGGTATGTCATTTTCTTTTTGTTGGTTTTGGTCGGGGGGGATCTCTGGATAAGGATGATCAACTGGCTTTTATCAACACAGATCAATTCTAAATTACCTTTAAGAAAATTACTCAAAAGCAAACAAGTTAGTTTCTTCAAAGTAATAGAAGGTAACACACATATCAATAAACACACAATTATTGCTTTATTTGAGAGTAAACTAGCCCACGAGACATGGTAAATAGGTAGGACCTTGCCCATGTGATTTAGAAACAGTGGATTGGAAATATTGCTTTGCATTAAGTCAGGTCTATTTGATAATATAGATTGAGGAGAAAATAATCTTCTGGAAAGATAGGAAAGATAAACTTCTGGAAAGATAGGAGAAAATAAGCTTCTGAAAAGATAAGAAAAATAGGCTTCTGGGCAGATAAAAATAGGCTTCTGGAAAGATAGGAAAATAATCTTCTAGAAAGATAGGAGAAAATAAGCTTTTGGAAAGATTGTGAAAAATAAGCTTCTGGAAGGATGTGGTCGGGCCTAAGAGGCTGCCTACGTATCTCACAAAGGTGAATCAGACCTTACGTAGTTTGGAAGGCTAGAATCTTTTCTGAATTGAAATGAAAAAAATTATTTTTTCTTAGAAATAGGTTCGATTTTGAGAATTTTGATAGTGGAGTTCAATTTTGTTGAGAAACTTGACACTCGAAAAGTATTTAGACGAACTTTTAATAGTGACTTGATTTATGTGCTTAAAGGATTCTAGAAACCTTCGAAAGGAGTGGGCTAGAAGACTTCGAACAAAGCAATATAACCACACCAATAGTTATAAATCATATATCACATAAACAGATATTGCGCGTCCTAAACAGATATGTGACCCTTTTGTGCCAAGGGTAGGCCTAACGATTTGAAGGATATATATGCAGTTAGACGTTCCATTGCCCCAAAATATTTGTACAGACTTGATAAGTGAACTCAATAGGGATACATAATATGGGAAGGGGATACAAAAATAATCAGTCCCACGCAAGGGTACAGTCCTAAACTAAACCTTCATGGGAGATTTCTTCTTGTTGGACTTCTCAATGTCTCTGAACGTTTTCAGATGAAATACCTGTAAACAATCTTCTTTTGATTAAAAATGTGCTATTAAATGAACTCCCAATCTCCCGAGACAAAGGTTCATCAAACAACATATACATCCTTCAAATATAACACATAAGCATGATCATCCATTTGGGCCGGGGGCCACTTTGGACTCAATGTAATCTTTCTAATGGGCCCAACACGCCTTACGTGCTGGGTCGTCTTAGGCCAATGCTTAGATCATGGGGATTTGGCTTCGCTCTACCCTAGGTGTCTAAGAGTGGGTTTGAACGGATCGAGTACCCAAGCGGATAACCTGAGTTGGAAATTCATGACAACCATTGGACGCGTCACGAACCAATAAATTGCCACTTATTCCGAAAAGGGTTAAGTATTTGGAAATCCGGCTGCGGGCTCGCAAAACCATTCTTCCAAATACGCAGGATAAAATAGGAAGTGCCATGAAATGTAAATGACAATTTAATATAATATTTAAACACATAAAGCAGACAAATAATATACCAAAGCATATAGTTAGTCAAACATTACAATCTAATGGTTAGAACCTAATTAACATCCCCAGTGGAGTTGCCATTTCTGTTATGCCGAAAAATGGCTTTTTGAAAAGAAAGAAAATTCAAAAAATCAGTTTTAAAACTCAACTATTTTAAGTGAAAACCAATTTTTGAAATTTTAAAGAAAAACAGAGTCGCCACCTAATTTTAAGGATAATTAGGAAACCGATAAACATTCAAAAAGACCTAACAGAAAAATCTTTTTAAAATCCAGAGAAAGGGTTTGGGTTCACATTTCCACTTCAAGAAAGTTTTACGCACTTCAAATGGCCGCCAAATGCGGTTATCCGACGATTAAAAAATTTGACTAACTTTTGATTTGACTTGAAAAAAGGTTGACTAATTTTGAAATTGATTAATTTTGAAAGACTTCAATTACACTTGAAAACATTCCGACTAGACTTGATTAATACTGAAAGCAATTGACTAAACTTGAAAAATTGACTATGTTTGAATTAAGTGCGAAATTACATCTTTTATGCCAACATTTTTTCCAAAAATAAAATAAAATTAAATAAAACAAAATAAATGGTTTGACATGCTAGAGACTTTAATTAGATTGAAACCAATAATATAAATAAACAATGTTAGCATAAACACAAATATATCAACAAAATAAAATGAAAGGAGAGTTGAAGTGATTTTGGGCCTTTGTCCCATTTTGACTTTGTTGCAACTTTTGTGGCCGTTTCCTTGCTTCCCGAGACTTGTCTAACAACTTCCCTTTTTTGAGAATTTGGGCTGACTCGAAGAGGAGCGAGTTTGGGCCTCCATGGCCCAAAGAATGCAGAATGAGGAGTCCAAAATGGGCTCGGAACATCGTTCATACAAAGAAAATAAATTAAGGATTGGTAAGGGATCCAAAGATGCATCTGGGCACAAGCATAGAAAAATAGATAACCTTAAGAATAACTAAAGCATATGTGAAGCATCTGTAAATTAGGAACAACCATCAAGCCAAGATATCCTCAAGTATCAATTTAGAACAATTAAGAGAGATAAACATAAGCTAATCTTGAAAAGCCGGTCAATGTAATGAATAAGAGAGGATAATTGCAACATTTTTGAGGAAAACAACTGCACAATCACGAAAATAGAAATATTTGGCAGATAGATTACTAACGAACATTTGAGTTTAGTCGCAATAGAAAATGTATTTTGGATCCCCAAAAGAATGAATTTAGATGAGCATGATCAGTTTTGGTCTTTGACTTGTTATATTAAATGAGATTTGCTATGTGATTTAAAGGAGACAGAATCCAACCAACATCACTGTATCATAAAAATCCAACAGTCTTCGTCCCTTTTAAATGCTGGAAACAGTAAACTTTAGCAGTGAAAAAAGAAGCACAAGTTGTCATAATTTAACACAGTATAGCAAGATCAACTTATCATCAGCTAGATCATGATGTAAACACAAATCATCGGCAGCAGCTAAAACTAGACAACATCACACTTAATCAGTAGATAATCAACTCAGGAGCATATTTGGATCCAAATGTTAACATGCCATAAGAAGGAAACTTTGAGATGAAATAAAACATTTGTAATGAGCTAGCAGACAACAGCTGAGAGAATACAAAGTACAACATGATTTAGTTCGAAATATAAGCAAGAAGGTTTTAAAACAAACTTCATATACTTGATGGACTGATGCTTAACAATACAGAGCAATAATTTCATGAATACGGTGAATCAACACTTACTCTCATTTAAACAGATCGACAAAATGGAGACCTAACATAGTAAAAACAGGAAGAGAAAGTTCCTTAGGATAACATGGACATAAGATGGGCAACAAACTTACCAGAAAACGTTTACTCCTTATTCGAACAAGGCGAGGAAAACAAAAATGCAAAATTCAGCAAAAATCAACAGTCAAGCGCGAGATTATAGACTAAAGCACTGATTATCTTTTGCTACGGCAGAAATATATTAAGCCAGACTTCACATATTTGGCTCGTCGCAATGAGGCATCTCCAATCAAAACAAAGTGCAAATAGGAAACTTCAATGAAGCTTCAACATTAATATTCAAACAAAGTATGTGACACTTGAATCAAGAGTGAGATCGAGGTATTATCTTTGTCGGAGCAGCGAAACTGAGACGATGAGCTTGGTCAGTGAATCTCACCACCACCAACTTCATTCAAAATCCCTTGACCTCAGAATCCGAACGTCCTGACTTCAAGATTTTTTTAAATTGATGAACCTGGTATGAGAAATTTCTAGTGGATTTACTGAGAATCAATATTGTTTGCTCTTATGGGTTTCTTTGAATCTTAGTCGTCGGCCTTAATTGATGACTGCCGCTGCTCAAACAATGAGGAAGAGACTCAATTTATAGGAGACAATTAGGGTTTGAAATGAAAAAAATGGATCAGATTTGGGGACTTTTGATTCGAAATTTGAATTTCGAATCTTGGAAATCAATATTTCCAACTTTACATCCGTTAATCACGGAATAAAGAATCTGAAGAAGAGATCGTTAAGTGGAACGTTGAGGAGAAAAAGGAGAGTTGTCGGGTTTCTTTTTTTTCTTTTTTTTTTTTTTTGAATTAGGGGGAAGGGGATGAAGATGAAGGAGATGGGAAGGGTTGGGGGGAAATGGAGCGTGAGTTGGGAGAAGGAAGGGGGAAAAGAGGAGAATTGGGGGCGCGTGGCCCCCACACGCTGTAATTAAATTTTTTTTTTTGAAAATAATCGTTAAAACAAAAATAGAACTCAATGATTAATTTGACACCGTGGAGGGTAAAAATTGGGTGTCAACAATTAGAATTGATTTGAACTTTATAGTTACTAATATGGAAAACTTACCTAAATATACCATATTTAAAAATTAGTTCCCATTTATAGCCATATAAACTAATTTTAATACATGTATAATTCACTTTAAATATATAATTTAGATTTTTTTGTCAAAATAAGTCTAATACATTTTAAGACATTTACAATACATCTATATTGCATGTAAATTTATTTTTATACATAGTGTTATCTTGAAAAATGGCTTTTTGAAAAGAGAAAAATTCGAAAAACAAGTGGTTTGAACTCAATTAATTTGAGAAAAAAACCAATTCTCGAAATTCAAAAGAAAACAGAGTCGCCACCTAATTTTGCGGATAATTAGGAAATCAAAAAATATTTAAAAAGACCTAACAGAAAAATCTTTTTAAAATCCATAGATAAGGTTCGAGTTTATATTTTTACTTCGAGAAGGTTTTACGCATTCGAAATGACCTCTAAATACGATTATCCGGCGATTAGAAGATTTGACTACCTTTTAATTTGACCTGAAAAAGATTAACTGATTTTGAAATTTAATTATTTTTTGAAAGACTTTGACTAAACTTGAAATGATTTGACCAAACTTTGACTAGACTCAACTACACTGAAAGCAATTGACTAAACTTGAAAAAATTGATTGAGTTTGAAAATCAAACTAAAATGATAGAATCACATTTTTTATACTTTTTATTTATTTTCCTTATTTTTATTTTTTTAATGCAAACACCTTTTCAACAATAAAATAAAATTGAATAACATAAATGGTTTTGACATGCTGGAGAGTTTAATTAGATTGAAATCAATAATAAATAAATATCAGTATCCTAACAAGTACAATATATAAATGAGAGAAGAGAGTTAAACTTGTTGTTTTCAGTTGATTTATTGTCTCCTCTTGATCTTGTTGTGATATTCATCTTAGAGAACCAAAAGTTTTGATCATAACTTCTTGTTTCTAAGCTCAAAACATGTTTTTGCTTTACCATTACTAGCTTCAAGTCATCTATCCATCTCTTAGGATCTTTGAGAGCCTAGAATATTGACATCATTTGTTAAGTCTAATTAGCACTTCCAATAGTTTGTTTGTGTTTCAATAGTGATGTCTTGTTTGTCGATTAAATCTCAAGCTCTTTCTTTATTGTTCCCAACCTCCTCAACTTGTTTGCTATAAGCATTGATCACCAATCCTTAATTGCTTGCTATTTACTGCTTAAAAACTAGACATCCTGTTGATTTTGCTACTGTTGCATGCTGAGAATGCTATTGTTATTTTGCTCATTGTAAAGTTGCTGAAAATGTTGTTGTTCATTGATTCATCTAAAGAAAACATGCTAGGAAGTTTAAACCTTGTTAAGTTGCTGAGAGTATAGTTGTTGTTTTGTAAAGCTGCTGAGAATGTTGTCGTTATTTGTTCACTAGTTTGCTAAAATAAAGAAAACATGCTATGGGGTTTAAACCCTTGTCAAGTTCATCATAGAATCATTTTCACTGTGTTAGTATAAGTCTATGTTGTCAAAATTTTGTGTTTAGTCCTTTTACTTTGCAAAACTTGTTCTCACTTTTTCAAACCTCTTGAATACCTCATTATCAATCAAGACTAAGTTGTGTTTTCCTTCTTAAGTCCATTGAGAGTGCTGTTAATATCTCTCTGTTTATTATTAACTTACCAGGAATAAGTTTGGGTAAAATGCAAGTCATGAATTTGTCCTTTGTTTTGTATTACTGAATGATCACATGAACTTTGAAGTTGTTTCCTATATGGCTGCTCCTTGGTTCTGCATTACTGAATATGGCTGCTCGAATGTTTTCTCATCAGTCTAGCTTGTTTATGTGGCCGCTCCCTTGTTCTGTATTCATCTGGCATCTGTTTTTAACAATCTGATATGTATTATGAAATAATCACATGAAGTTTGAGTTTGTAGGGATCGGGTCTAAGTAATTGCAGTGTGTTCAGTTACTGGTTCGTATCCGTCTGTTTTTGTCTTTTATGCAGTTTTTGTTCTGCAAAAAGGCAAAAATACGACACTTTGTTATGACTTCTTTATGGTCTTGAATTAAACGTCTTGCTTATCATTTTATTTTTATGAGGATCAATATGGTTATGTTGTTAGTATTATCTTGGGTCTCTTACTAATCCTTAATTTCATTCGTTTACATTAATAATGCTCCGAACCCATTTTGGACTCACCATTCCACATTCCTTAGGCCCAAACTCACTCTTCTTCGAGTCAGCCCAATTCTGAGGAGAAAGAAGCTATTATACATGGATATACAACAGCACATGAAGAGTGGGCGAATCCCAATCCTTTCTTTTAATTTTCTTTGTCATTTTATAATTTGGGAATGCCTATTATATTGTGTACTAACGGTAACATTTTGTTGTCTGGCTAGTAATCTAATTAAATTCCCCGATGATGTCAAAATATTTATGCTACTTTTTACTTAATTTTATTTTTATTTTTGGAAGTGTATTTGCATTAAAAAAATAATACGAAGAAATAAAAATAAGAAAAATAAATAAAAAATAAAAAATATGATTTTGTCATGTTAGTTCAATTTTCAAACTTAGTCAATTTTTCAAGTTTAGTCAATTGTCTTCAGTTTATTGGATCTAGTCAATTTTTTTCAAGTCTAGTCAGATCCTTTTAAGTTTAGTCAAAGTTTAGTCAAAGCCTTTCAAAATTAATCAAATTTCAAAATCAAGTCAACCTTTATTTTTAAGTCAAATCAAAAGTTAGTCGAATCTCTTAATCGTCGGATAATCGCATTTAGCGGTCATTTCGAGTGTGTAAAACCTTCTTGAAGTGGAAATATGAACCCGAACCCTTTCTTTAGATTTAAAAGAATTTTTCTGTTAGATTTTTTAAAATATTTATTGGTTTCCTAATTATCCTTAAAATTAAGTGGCAACCCTGTTTTTCCTTTCGAATTTTGAGAATTAGTTTTTCTTAAATTAATGAAGTTTAAACCGATTTTGGATTTTCGAATTTCATTTCTTTCAAAAGTCATTCTTCCAGATAACAGAGGATATTAAGGGCGCGTGGCCCTCACGCGCCTGTTAAGAAATTATTTAATTTTTTTCTAAAAAAAAATAATTGTTTAAAAATCGTTAAAACAAAAATAAAACTCGATGATTAAATTACATTGTAGAAGGTAAAAATTGGGTGTTAACACATAATATAAAACACGATACATCTATATAATATAATATGCATAATTCATTTTTAAATGCATAGTATAGTTACTACAAATGCTAAATATTTTCTAAATATGATATACCTAGATAACAAATTAAAAAATATATTGAAAAATAGTAAATATTTTATAAAAGGAACTCAAAAAGTAATTATTCCTACTAATATCTATGAACTATAACCTTTATTAGATCATTCAAAATTTCAAGTCAACAACAATAATAACAACAACAACATACCCAGTATAATCCCACAAATGGGGTCTGGGGAGGGTAGATTGTATGCAGATCTTACCGCTACCTCATAGAAGTAGAAAGACTGTTTCCTAAAACCCTCAGCTCAAATCCCATAGGCAGAAATACCTAGACATGACCAAAAATAATATGTTAAGAGGATAAACATATATATAATATCGGGTTGATTTGGCCTCAGGTTGGTTTTTTAAAATTAAAATCAAAAAACCAACCCAAATATAGTTGGATTTTTTTCATCAATACCAAACCAAGTCAAATCAAACCACTAGTCGAATTTTTTTTGGATTGACTCGATTTGTCGTTTTGGTGCGGTTTGCGGTTTGGTTCTGTACACCCCTACAACTTATACTATGTTTTGTATAATTTTTTTAAACATTAAATTTTGAAAATACTGAGTTATTTCAAGTCAATTTAACTCAAAAAATTAATCAAAGTGATCCTCATAAAATAAAATGCGACATATAAAAATGAATCAAAGGAATAATATTTTAAAATTAAAATGTAAAAATTAGAGATAATCACCTTTGCTCTTCACTTTTTGTAACCAAACACCAAATTGTGACTATTTCTTAACCAAAACAATTGGCTAATACTAGCGGCTAAGTTAATTGGTTTGCCATATACAACATAAGAAGACTTTAGCGTCTTGATTGTTTATTTACTCATTTATCAAGTGATTAATATTAAAGATAGAAGAGGATTGAGAAGAATAAATACAAGATGAAAGCAAGAGAGTTTCGATATTTTACTTTATTAGTTTCATTTTCGTATGATAGTAACCTTTTTTTTCGATAAAGCAGAATAAGCAACTTCTTCTTTTGCTATTGTTGTCATATCACAAAGACGTGCTGTAGCCGCGCTTTACTTCTTCCTTCAACTAAATGAAAGTAGAAAAATTCTCCTAATTTACTAATATGCACGAGTGTTGACACCCAATTTTTACCTGTCACAGTGTCAAATTATTTACGAAACTTTGTATTTTATTTTTAAGATTTTTCAA
>JAABOM020058193.1:0-14226 GCA_011800125.2 Solanum clarkiae | reverse complement strand
TCACTTTCAAATCTGCATACATGCTTGTATACCAAGTTACATGGGTTCTTGTTACTAAATAAAGTTCACGAGTTGTTCCATTTCATACGCATTTTATTATTTGTGTAACATACTCTTTTTCATTGTCATATTGTCTTGTATGATTTCTACATGTCACATTCTACATATATAGTCCTACAACTCCAATATTGTGACCACCAAAAGAACCATCTCAAAGGTAATTGAAAGATAAAGTATAGAGTTTTTGATAGGTGGTAGCCCGAGGGGTGGAAGCATCACCTGGCCAGTGACGATCCTATCACGGGTGGTAGCCCAAGGGGGTTAAGGAAGAACCTAGACAGGGACGATCCCATATCCCGAGGGGTGGAAGAATCACCTAGCCAGGGAAACATCTTATTACAGGTGGTAGCCCAAGGGGTTAAGGAATAACCTAGCCTGGGATGATCCCGATACAGTTTACCACTGATCAGTTGGTCATTTGTTTTATAGATGTGCATAGATTATACAGTAAAGGTAAAGTAATATAAAGAACATAAAGTACACGATTCCACAGTACAACCAAAGGTGGTCCCAAATCTTATATCGGTGCATGGTTTCACTTGAGTTGTTACTTTATATATAGTATATTCTGCCTTACATACTCAGTATATTATCTCGTACTAACATCCCTTACAGGGGAGCTGCATTTCTTACTGCAGGTACAGGTGCTAGTAGATCTCCCTAGTAGGAGTACAGGACATTCAACTGCTGTTACTGAGCTCCAAGTTGCTTCGGAGCTTTGCATGTATAGAGCTTATGTGTTTATATTGTATAGTAAGTTAGGGCGGGGCCTGTCCCGACCTTTATCAGATTTTTTCTCTTATCTAGAGGCTTTATAGACTATGTAAAGTGAAGTGTGGTCATGTCTCGTACTTTAAATACCATGGCCTCAACGGCCTAGTCATATGCATTTTCTTTTGGCTTGTTATCATCGTTTATTTTCTTGAAGACATTTCAAATATAGAAATCCCTCATAATATGTATAGAAAGTGCATAGATACAAGTTGGTTCTCCCTAGATTTATCGACAATGGGTGTTAGTCTGCCCTAACGGGACTTTGGGCGTGACATGAGTGATTAATGAGGGATTGTATATTGTTTCCTTTTTTTCTATAGCCCATTTTACATACAGTACATTTCACATACTAATGCCCTGTGGCGCTGCATCATTTTATGATGCAGTTTCGATAGACCGAGGACTTCAGCAGCCCGATCATTGAGGTTCAGAGCTTTCCATATTTCTAGATAGTGGTGAGTCCTCCCCTGCATTCGGGGGATGTCTATTTTCTTTTTATTGATAGTCTTTTACTTGATTTTGGTATCCATGGCCTATCATGGTACTGTCTCAGACAATAGTATAGAGGTTCATAGACGTAGACGTTAATGTTTGAAGTCGGGGGTTGTTTCCCTCTTCCTCCTTTATATTGAGACTTTTGTTTGATATTCTATTTCTTCCGTGATAGACTGAGATTGATAGCATTGAGTCTAAAGATAGAATATTATTATTATTATTATATTTTTTTCTTCGGCTAATGAATTGACTGGAGGAAGGCAATGAGATTAGGTGGTACGCTTGGGGGCTAGCAATAGTCTTAAAGTGCCAGTCACGTCTAGGGTACCCTCCCGGGACGTGACAAACTTGGAATCAGAGCACAGAGTTTAAGTATCTTAGGGAGTCTATGAAGTTGTGTCTAGTAGAGTCCTTATTTTTGGTGTGAAGAGCTCCACATCCATAATTTGGAGGCTATAGGACATTAAGGAATTGTTCCTTTCTTTCATATTCTAAGTCCGTGCGATAGAGTCAAAGTCCACAAAAGTTCTTTCCTAAATTGTGCTTTACATGTTTGCCGACCAGTTATGTGCCAGAATAGTTGCCCAGCTTGTAGAAACACTCCGCAAGGTTGTGACAGGTATAGGTTGAATCTTTACTTGATTTTCGATGTTATGTGTGATAGAAGAGTTTATGTTTCCATGAATTTTAATATTGTCAACTAAGAAGGATATCTGAGGCCTTGTAAAAACCTCAAGTAGAGCTGTTACACCTGAGCCAGGAAGATAATAAGGGAGAGGAGGAGAGTGGTCATTGATTGGGCTTATAGTTAGAGATATGTATCCATTAAGTAACTAGTGAAGGAGGGGTGATGGCCATAAACTTGATGAGAGAGCCGAAAGTATCCTATAATTGTCATGTAATAATGAGATGAGTTATAGAGAGAGGGAGAGTTAGTGTCAAAAATGTGCTAGAGCGTGCCCAAACTCGAAGAAAGTGTATGCAGATGTGTTGTAATATGTATTCTATTGAAGATGAAGTGTAAATATTTAATAGGGAGAAGGAGTGCTTTTGATGTGATAGAATAGATCTAAGTTAGACTTATGATTGTGTGAGAGAGTTCATGAGATTCATATAGTTATAAGCTTAGCCGGATAAGGAGGTATAGTGAGTGGGTGAGTGGTATGTGAGTGGTGACGAAGGAATGTATTGATTGATTTCTCGCTATAAGATTTTAGTAAGATTATATTCCCTAAATATTTCTCCAGTAGTTGTAAATTAGCATTAATGAGATATGTGATAGGTGCATAGGTTAGTACTAGACCCTAAGCTGGAATTCTATGGAGTAGTGTGAAAGAGGAGATAGTATCATGGGAGTAATAGCCTTAATTGTGGATTTTCTCTAAGAGACTTGCCATAGTGTACGAAGATGTTAAATTGTAAGGAAACTGATACTATGGGTAGGGAATAAGTGCCCTTAGGTGAGACTAGAGAAATGAGGATAGTTCAATAGATAGGAAGAGACTTGAGATGTGTATCTCTGAATTGTGTAGAGATGTGTGAATCTCTATGTATGACTGCCATAGGATTCTTAGTAACATCTTTGAGTTCAGTAGGAAGTAAGTTGAGGTAGGAATTCGGTGTCACCCAGAGCAACTAGGTTGACTAGGGGTTTTATAGATAGATGATGAGGAGTTTCCTATTGTAGTCTAAGTCTTATACAAATGGGTTCATGAGAAAATAAAAGTTGAATGTTAGAAGACAAAAGAAGAGATTAGATTGCAAAAGGTGTGAGAAGTGGTTAGGTGCGCCGTAAGAATACCAAATATAGAGAGATTCCCATAGAGAAAGGAAAGGAGTTACTAGTGATATTAATGAAAAGAGTCTGAGTTGCTAGTTATATATGTGCGACTATAGCATAATAGAAGAGTTTAAGACATTCTTGTGGATAGTGATTCCCTTGGCCGAGTGGAGGTATATGCTTATAGCCTAGTAGGGGAAATTGATTCCCAAATTTAGAGAGAGCACCTTGAGAGCTAAGGGGGTGATGATGAAGTGGTAAACTGAAGTAGATCTTGAGCTTGATGGAGGTGGGTTGATCGATATGAGATATGAATTCTCATCATATCATGCACTTCTTATTCTTCCATTGAGGCGATACTCTCTTCATGTTTGGTATGCGACCGCTACGCTTGTGGCCTAGTCCCATATACCAATTATTGATTGTTATTAGAGTTGGGAGGATGAAAAACAATGAACTCATTCATTAATTTTGATCTTATCCCGTTGATCTGAGTGCTTCCACTCCTATGCTAAATGAAATGCGACCCAAGTTATGTATAGCTTAGTGAACTCTGAATGAATCTTGATAGACATGAGGGATTGTAATCTATAAATATTCACAGATAAGATTTCTCAATTGAATCGTTCTAATGATCTTTCGTTCCAATCCCTTTAGTAATCCATCTTTCCAGTCTAAATAGAAGTATTGATGCTAGTAGATGAGATATGGGTGATGGGAGAGATTGCGTGCTCCTGAATTGTGATAATGGAGTTGAGTTCCTATCTTTGAGTTGATGTCCTTTTTGAGCCTCTGTATACTTGAGTATGCAAGTCCTTAACAGTATTCGTGCCTAATAATGATATTGGAGATGAAGTTTAAACTCTAGATATTGTGTTCTAAGTCTATTCTTGAGAATGAGTATTCAAGTGTCTAAGTATATAAGTTCTTGATTTTATTCATGCTGACCTTGCACGGAGAGGTACTGATTTGAGGTTTCACTGAAGAGGGAGAGGGATAAGATCCTGTGAATGTGTAATAGATAGGTAAAAGTGTGTTGGTGTGACTTCGAGCGAGAACTCATTGAATGGTGGAGGTAGAAGTGCTAAGTAGGCTAAAAAATTCTACAATATAGTTGAAGTGGTTAGACTAATAGTCTTGAATGCGAGGTTATTGTCATGTTAATACTGATGATAAACTAGTAAAGATTCTTAATAAGGGTTTGAGGAAGAGTAGTGAGGTAGTGAAGCTGACTAGTGATCTTTTAATAGAAGTCCCTATGGAGGTCTAGAGCTGAGTGTTGAAGATTAGATTTGTAGGTATATGATCATATTGTGAATAACACCTTGAGGCTTAGAAGTAGGATTGAATGGAAGAGGAGGAGGTGGATAGATGGAAATTGGAGTAAGAACTATAAGTTTAAGTCCACTGGGTAGAATGCTATGAAAAGGGATTACAATTGAGATGAGGTGCTAAGATTGAGAGTTGAGCATAGAGTTTTATGTACCGATGGTCCCATTCTCCATTAGAGTTGGTGGCTTCCATCTTGATTTTGAAGGACTGATTATTGAAGTGTTTAAGCGATTTGAATTGATTAGGTTCGTCATTCCATTCGTACTTGATGGTGAAAATTCTAAAACAGTATCTCTACTTCTAATCTAAACCGATTTGCCCATTCTAAGTGACTTGTGACTGTCCGAATTGATTGATTGAGTATTAACAGGAGTCTTGACCGAGACTCATGCCTAATGATGAGAATGTTGAAGGAAATTTCCTTACCTTTAACTAAATTGATTGTCCTTTCTTGAGTCGATTGTCCACTCTTGAGTCCGAATAAACTTGATTGTTCATTGAGATAGGATCGAAAGATTGAGTGATAGATATGAATGTTAAGATGAATTCTGAGTCTATTCGTTCTTTTATTCTACTTTTACTCTTCATTCGAGGATGAATGATCCCAAGGGGGAGATGATGTAACACCCCGTAAAATTACTCAAATGCCTCTAAAATGTATCGTGTGCACAATGCGTCTTCCAAAGCTCTAATGGGAAATCTGAGACCAGATGTGCGATCAGCGCGGAAAATCGAGCCAGAAAATGGTCTCGACCCATTGTAAGAGCAACCAGATCGAACAATAAAATTTCAATTTTTGCCCAAACCAGTAGAAAATCCACGCCCTTGGTGTGACACGGAAGGGGTGCGGAGATGCACTTGTATTTTTTTTTAGAAATTTTGATGGAAATTATGATTTACGAAAAAGTACACATTAAAAGCATTTGTGGAATGCGATTTATGTGTAATTTCCTGGAAAACAGTTTTCATCGCATTTTAGGTTTTTTTGTCAAAAAACTTCATAGGTGCATGCTCAATTCGGGTCGTGAACTCGGCTATTTCGAGGTGAATTTTATTCTTTTATTGCGGAAAGGGCATTTTGGTCCTTCCCAACCCATTTTTAAGTCCCAAAACATGTTTTTAAGTATAAATTTGTACGAAATGGTTTCAAAACCCTTCTTTTCATAAGTTCTACGTAAAGATTCCTAGGAGAAGAAAAATCCGAGAGTGGAGGGTTTCAAGCTCATGTATGAATTCATGAAGGAAAACTTGGTTACTCGTCATTCCAGGTATGTAAAGGCTACCCAAAAGCATGGAATTGTTCTTTCATGTGCCCAATATAGAGTTAGGATGTATAATTAATATTTAGAAGTCTTGAATAGTGATTTTTCAAAAGTTCTTGAGTATTGTCATTTAATGTCTTGGTTATTATCTTTATTTCTTAAAAATATTCTTTTTATTATATTTTGTATCCTAAATTGATGATCATCATGCTTAAAGTTTACTGTATACATACCTTATTATGTGATTGTGATCTAATCCTTGCAAATTCTCTTTGTAAAGACTTGAATAATGAACTTAGGGGGATGTCTAGAGCCATGATTGTCTGAATATGGTACTTGACTGAGTCAACAATGCAATTCAAGTGCCCTCTTGTCTGAATGTGGTACTTGACTGAGTCAACAATGCAATTCAAGTGCCCTCACAAAAATAAGTCTCATATTTCACTCATAATGCAATGTTCAAATTCAATGCTAGGGAATAACATAAACATTCACTTACAATAGATATTCAAACATTATGTTCAATACCATAGGCTTGGACCTATACTCATGTTCATAACATTCGACTAGTTGACATAGGATCACTATAGGACTTTCTTAGCTTGTAATGTAGGCTCGGAGGGCGTTGGTGTGATACGTTTGGAACAAAGTGACTATTGCCCTCTTTGACTCTGTGCTACTTTGAACTTTTGCCCTACCAACACTGATATTTTCAACTTACAGATCCCCTCTTCCTATTTCAATCCTTTTCAGGTGCCTTATTAGTACTTTTCATCTTATTGCCTTTTATTTTTCAGTTCTTTAACTTTCTATCTCACAATTTAGGCATCTATTTGTTTTTCTCGCACCTACTTTAGATTTTTTCCCTTTTTATTACATCACTATGGTTCCTTCCCCATTTGGTGCAGTGTTCTTGCAATAGCCACCCTCAACTTAGGCTTTTGGCCTGAATTGAGATGCACAATATTCAACCTATGAACCACGACCACTTTTTGTAGCCACCCTCAACTAAGGCTCTTAGCCTGAGTTGAGGTGCACACTATTCAATGAGGGAGCAGGGTTGATTTCAAGATTACACAACCAAAAAGGTTTGGTTACGCAGGTGTCTACAAAGAAAGGGTACATGTGAGGCTCAAACATTAGGATCAAGGGATATATCAAGTATTTGGTTAGTTATTTATAGGCTAAGTGGACTACTATGAACAATGATCTATGATCCTTTCCTAACCAACTAACCTATAGTCTTAGTTAGAGTAAGTGGGCAAGTTTTGAATTGAACCACAATATAAGAATCATATAATAAATCTCACATGTGCTTGGCACTGAATACACTGTCAACCTAGACTCTCAGATCATGCATTTGATCACAGTTAAGTCTTAACTAGTTAGAACAAACACTATCATTCATTGATTGCAACGGTTGTCGTCAAAACTACCTAATATCATATCATTAATCATAAAAATTGGTATGTATCATTTTTCAATAAAAACTAACATATGCTATAGATTTTAGTAGAACATGCTTCTAGTACTACTTACACATCCTAAACATACCGTTTCAATAGAAAATAAATCTCCTTAGGGAAAGAACATAGGCAAGAAAACCCCACGGACTCAAAACTGGAGATAGATATAGGCCTTGGTTACTCAAACTTTACTGAGGCTTATAACTACCCGCACCCCATCAAAAATCATTTGCATTGCCCTTAATGTAACAAAATAAACCAAAATATCATATTGGGGTCACAAAGGGACATACCTGGGATCCTAGTCTCTATCTATGCATCACCACCCTCTGCATGCTGGATGGTATTTTCAATTATGGTGGCATATTTGGAGGGTCTAGCACCCCTCACCATCTCTTGTGAATGTGCCTGCCATGCAATCTCATCTATAATTGAGGCTTGTCTAGCAGCCTTTACATGCTCCATCTCCAACCTCTATGCCTCTCGTCTTGAAATGTCTGGATCATCGTCATCATCAAGAAGAGGCCTTTTTCCAACGATGCAGAGTAGTGGCTCATCAGCAAGAAAATCAACAATCACCTTAGTAGTAGTCTCAGGCATGAGAATCACAAGCGATGCTGGCGATGCTTCCCTCATCTTAGTACGAAGCTATTGGATCTTCGCTCGGACAACTATTATATCAAGAGTCTGGGATGCTCCGAGGCTTTTCTCCATTTGCCTCTCAAAAGCATGTACACGATAATGAAATGCTGTAAGTCTCACCTTAATAACTATTGTAAAATATGCTCGAACATGCTCCTCGAGCTCTAAAATGGCCTTGCGAGGCTGTATCTACTGCAGAAACAGAGTCAACTGAGATTTAGTGTGAACTTGACATTGTACCAAAACTTGACATAGTACCAGAGCTTGAATTGACTCTGCAAATACGTATACCATGGCTACTGAAGAGGGCCGTGTAGGCACAACCTCTAGTACAAAAGTAGAAGTAGTAGTAGGCCCCATCTCCCTTTTAGTATCTGTCTTTGGAGGCCCCTCTGTCTCAGGAGCAGCAATAGTTGATGAAGTAGCCTTAGGCTATAATGCCCTAACGAACATCTCTGGTAGTCAAATAGGAGATGTAGTGCATTTCATAGGCTATGGGGTTCTCACAAGCCTTGATAAAGCTGCCATCCAGGGTCTTCTAAACCTCAATCATCATTTCCACATTATGCAAGATCTCTACACCTGCCTCTATACATAGACCGTAAATAAAACATGGGAAATGGTTGGAGGTAGACCTCTTTAGGGCCTGCTTGTGTATCTCTTCTACTATCAAAAGATCCTAATCTATGACATAGCTAGTAATGATGCTGGTAACAAAAACCATGTGGTCCAACGTCAAAGTATTATCTGCTTAAGTCAGCCAGATCCGCGAACGTACAACAGCCCATCAAATCATGCTGATGAAGCTGAGGGAGGCCTGCATGATTGCTATAAGACTAGATCCCCAATCAGATTCTGCCTGGCTCAGCTATGTGCTTGTCAATTCATATCATCAGAGCGGCCTTTTAGATTGTATCTCTCATCAAACCTAGATCCCTGGTCTACCCCAATCGATAATCATACTCTATTGTGTTCATGGAGGCCTGGTACTCGGGACCAAATATGAATCGATGGATAGTGGTCGTGATATATTGATGGGGACTTCTCACACTATCATTTGTGTCAATCGGGACTGCACAAGAATCATCCCATTCTTCGGGCTTTCCACCATGATGGTCGTAACATAAGATGTATAAAACTCATGAAGAAGGTTAGGGAGTACTCCTCGACGAGGCTGCTAACCACTTTAGTCTGTAGCGGGCTAAAGTTTCTTGGAGCATAAGAGTGTTTTCAAGCCCAAATATGATGTTCCATAGATCCTCAAATCTGGTATGGGCCTGTTGACCCTCATCGTCATATTGGATTTCCTCCCTGTATATGTCTTATGTGCGCCGGACACACCATCGCATCATTAGTCTAGCCGGAGGAGCTGCTAGTGCTGGGGTGGACTCAACGAACTTAGAACCTGACTCATCACTTGAACTAGAGTCATCACCATCGCCCGACCCTGATGGTGACCCCTCACTAGAGTCTTTCATATAAATAGGGCTGCTCTGTTAGGAACCTCCCTCCTCAGACTGGGGAGGCCGAGCAACTATGGCTTGTGGTGGAGCTGGCATTATTTGTCTAGATGCCACCTTAGTGTGTCATCACTCAGCGCCCTCGTCAGGCTAGATGTTGAGCTCCTCTACTGATCCACTGGCCGGAGGACTGGCATCGATGTTTACAGTGCGTTATATAGCTGGGTCTGCATGGCTCGTATCTCATCCTTCTTTAATCTAGGAGCCACAGTACCTGAAAACAACAAAATACGAGTAGACTTGAGTCCTATGAATACAAAAAAGAAAAGCAAAAAGTTTACATAAATATACATAGAAAGACCTATGAAAGGTCACCTATGGGCCGTGGGGTAATTTAATGGCCATAGAAGGCCTTCGTAGGAAACAGAGTACAGCAAATTGAGTTACTAGCATTATACTTATGAGACCAGTCACAACTTGTAGAACAGATTATGAGCCGTATACTAGGTCATAAGTATAATGATAGACTTTAATTCATGCAGGTAAGGAATCTACAAACCCTGTGTATGGGTCATAAGTGTCATCATTGATTGCTATTGTTTGTCTAGTGGTTCAGAGTATGTATTTCTGTGAAGTCCCTTCTAACTCATGTGTTCACGCCGTGTTTTTCAGACCATGCCTCAACATAGAGCCGACGGACCAGCAAGGGGAAGAGGGCGCCCAGCCAGGAGGAACGCAAACCAGCCTAGCAAAATTCCTGAGGAATTTAGAGGTCCCGCTGTGCCTGTGGAGCAGCCACAACAAGTAGAAATAACCAATGCTGAGCTTCGCCAGGCCATCTAGACCTTGTCTCAAGCAATCAATACTCAGGAAGGTCGCTAGGGAGATGGCAGGAATGATGGGGCGGATACCGCCAGAGTTAGGGAGTTTTTGAGGATGAACCCCCTAGAGTTCACTTGGTCTAATGTGAAGGAGGATCCTGAGAACTACATTGAGGAGCTCCAGAAGGTGTTTTAGGTGATACG
Organism: Solanum clarkiae; assembly: GCA_011800125.2. Lineage (NCBI taxonomy): Eukaryota > Viridiplantae > Streptophyta > Magnoliopsida > Solanales > Solanaceae > Solanum > Solanum clarkiae. Next base: position 3,930 of record JAABOM020058193.1, on the reverse strand, counting down.
TATAGGCGCCACTCAGAGGGTTGAGTTGGCTACCTACCATCTCAAGGGGGTGGCTAGAATCTGGTTCGACCAGTGGAAAGGGAGAAAGGCAGATGGGGCGCCAGCTATTATTTGCGCGGTCTTTGAGAAGGCCCTCTTGGGACAGTACTTTCCTAGGGAGATGAGGCAGGCTAAGGTAAGAGAGTTTCTGAACTTGAAGAAGGTGAATATGAGTGTACGGGAGTACAACCTCAAGTTTACTCAGCTATCCCATTACGCTCCCGCCATGGTGATAAATATGCCTACTAGGATGGATCGCTTTATGTCCGAAATCTCTCCAATGACTATGAGAGAGGGCATACATGCGATGTTGATTGGGGATATGGATATAGCCCATCTGATGACATATGCTCAGCAGGTAGAGAAGGAGTAGATGCAGGATAGGGAGGAGTTTAGGAGCAAGAGGGCCAAGACATCGGGTCAGGAGTTAGGCAAGAGAGGGACTGGAGGTGGAAGTCATTCATCTTTTCAGCCTAAGATAGTCGGACCACAACCTTCATCTGCTAGTACACCTGCACCGAGGGTCAGGAACGAGCAGGGATCACAGTACCACAGATTTTTGGGCAGGTAATCACAGGGAAACGTAGCTCAAGGACCAAACCATTATCCTACCTGTGGTAAGTGTGGTGTATCTCATCCCAGAGAGTGTCTTATAGGCACAAATGGTTGTTTCAAGTGTGGTCAGGTGGGGCATTTCATGAAGGATATCCCTATGGGAAAGCAGACTATGAGAGATACCAGATCACAGACAATCTCTTCAGCACCGTAGGATAACCCACCTTACAAGAGTACTACAGAAGGGACAAGCGGGGGCACAAATCACTTGTATGCTATGGGAACCAGACAGGAGCAGGAGAAATCACTAGATGTGATTACGGGTGTGATCAAAATCTTTACTTATGATGTCTATGCATTACTAAACCTAGGAGCTATAGTGTCTTTTGTAACCCCATACGTAGCTGTGAAGTTTGGGGTTAACCTAGAATGTCTTCTTGAGCCTTTCCGTGTTTCTACTCCTATTGGAGAGTCTATTTTTGCCCAAAGAATCTATAGGTGCTGTCCAGTCTCTGTTTATCATAAGACTATTATAGCTGATTTGGTGGAGTTAGATATGGTAGAGTTTGATGTCATCCTAAGCATGAATTGGCTTCATGCTGGGTATGCCTCCGTAGATTGCAGAACCAGAGTAGTCAAATTTCAATTTCCCAAGGAACCAGTCTTAGAGTGGAGGGGTAAATTAGTTTTCCCTAAGGGTCAGTTTGTCTCATATCTCAAAGCTAGAAAGTTGATTTCCAAAGGGTGTATATACCACCTAGTCAGAGTTCAAGATTCTCCTATTGAGGCACCATCTCTTCAGTTGGTCCTTATTGTGAATGAGTTTCTAGAAATCTTTCCTTAGGATCTTCCCGCAGTGCCTCCTGACAGCGAGATAGAGTTTTGTATAGATACTCTTTCATATACTCAACCCATATCCATCCATCCATACCGTATGGCTCTTTCGGAGCTAAAAGAGTTAAAGTTGTAGCTGAAAGATCTCTTAGACAAGGGTTTCATTAGACCAAGCGTCTCACCTTGGGGTGCTCTAGTTCTTTTAGTGCGTTAAAAGGATGGTTCTCTTCGGATGTGCATAGATTATTGTTAGTTGAACAAGATCACCATTAAGAATAAGTATTCTCTTCCCAGAATTGATGACTATTTCGATTAACTTCAGAGTGCTACCTGTTTTTCCAAGATAGATCTTAGATCCGGGTATCGTTAGCTTAAAGCTAGAGAGAAAGACATTCCTAAGACAACCTTCATAACACGATATGTTCATTATGAGTTTTTGGTCATGTCCTTCGGGTTTACAAATATACTAGCAGCTTTCATGGATCTTATGAACAGGGTGTTGAGGCCCTACCTAGATATGTTTATTATTGTGTTCATAGATAATATCCTAATCTACTCCTGTAATAATGAAGAGCATGCAAACCATCTTAGAGTCATCCTTCAGACCCTTAAGGATCAACAACTATATGTTAAATTTTCTAAGTGTGAGTCTGGTTGGAGTCTGTGGCGTTTCTTGGGCACGTTGTGTCTCGTGAAGGTATCAAGGTTGATTTCCAAAAGATTGAGGCAGTAAAGAATTGGCCAAGGCCCACCACTCCTACAGAGATAAGGAGTTTCTTGGGATTGGCGGGGTACTACAGACGATTCGTGGAGGGGTTTTCTTCTATCTCAGCTCCCTTGACTATGCTGACTTAGAAGAAGACTAAGTTCGAGTGGTCAGAAGCTTGTGAGAAGAGTTTCCAAGAGTTTAAGACTAGGTTGACCACAACCCTAGTCTTATACCTACCAGATGGAGTTGATGATTTTGTGGTTTATTGTGATGCTTTCAGAGTAGGATGGGGTTGTGTATTGATGCAGAGAGGCAAGGTAATAGCATATGTGTCCAAACAGCTTAAGATTCATGAAAATAATTACCCAACTCATGATATTGAGCTTGCTGCGGTGGTATTTGCTCTGAAAATCTGGAGACACTATCTAGATGGTGGGAATATGGATATATTTACAGACCACAAGTGTTTGCAGTATGTGTTTGGCCAGAAGGAGCTAAACTTGAGAAGAGGAGATGGCTGGAGCTGCTGAAAAACTATGATATGAGTAACCTCTACCATCCAAGCAGAGCTAATGTAGTTGCTGATGCTCTTAGTAGGGTGACCATGGGGAGCACAACCCATGTTGAGCTGAAAAAAGAGAGTTAGCTAAGGAGGTTCACAGACTAGCCCATTTGGGTGTGGAAATTGAAGATTCTGACGAAGGTGGGGATGTTGTCAGGAATGGGCCAGAGTCATATCTGGTGGTAGAATTGAAATAAAACCAAGACAGGGATCCCATCCTCCTCCAATTGAAGGAAGATGTTCAGAAGCAGAAAGTATTAGTGTTCTCAAAAGGGGGAGATGGTCTCCTGAGATATCAAGGCTGGTTGAATGTGCCAAATGTTGATGGTCTTAGAGATAGAATCTTGGCTGAGGCTTATAATGCCAGATACTCTATCTACTCTAGTGCAACAAAGATTTATAGAGATTTGCGAGAAGTCTATTGGTGGGGTGGTATGAAGAAGGGCATTGCAGAGTTCGTGTCTAGATGCCCAAATTGCCTGCAAGTTAAGGTTGAGCACCAAAGGCCTTATGGTGTAGCTCAGAACATAGAGATTGTGGAATCAAAATAGGAGATTATTAATCTAGACTTTGTAACAGGCTTACCTCGATCCCATAGACAACATGATTTGATATGGGTAATAGTAGACAGAATGACCAAGTCAGGTCACTTCCTACCTATCAAAATAACTAATACAGCTGAAGATTATGCCAAACTATATCTTAAGGTGATTGTCAGGCTGCACGCGATCCCTATATCCATTATTTCAGACAGAAGAGCTCAGTTTACAACACAGTTTTGGAAGTCCTTTCAGAAGAGGCTTGGTATGAAGGTGAATCATAGCATAGCTTTCCATCCACAGACAGATGGGAAAGCGGAGGGACCATATAGACTTTGGAAGATATGTTGAGGGCATGCGTGATACACTTTAAAGGTAACTGGGATGATCATTTACCTTTGATTGAGTTCTCTTACAATAATAGTTTTCAGGCCAACATACAGATAGCACCGTATGTGGCCATTCATGGAAGAAGGTGCGGATCACCCATAGGGTGGTTTGAAGTTGGTGAGGTAGGATTGATAGGACCTAATATAGTCCATCAGGCCATGGAAAAAGTGAAGGTTATCCAGGAGAGGCTCAAGACATCTCAGAGCCAACAAAAGTCATACACATATGTTAAAAGGAGAGACTTGGAGTTTGAGGTAGGCGATTGGGTGTATTGAAGGTATCCCCAATGAAGGCAGTTATGA
>JAABOM020058192.1:0-14229 GCA_011800125.2 Solanum clarkiae | reverse complement strand
GGGAACTATGATCTTGAACAAGATATGCATACACACACATATATATAGGCACCAATTTCCACTTGCACCAATTAAAAAAAGCTACAATCATGACCCCACTAAAAATTAAATCTTAAGGACTAAACTTAGAATAAAATTTACATTTGGTCTCAAACTTTACCAAATCGAACCAATTAAGGACCTACGGGTTTGAACACAGACATTGCATCTCATTCCACTCATGACTAGCTTTGGAGTTACATTTGAAGATTTATTGGTGACTCCTCATGTTCCAAGGGCAAGCCTATCAAATTTATTTTACTATCTTTTGATCTATATTGCTATTTGAGACTCTTCTTTTCTTGTTGAGTGAGATCTAGGAACATGTCTTAAGCCCCTGCCTATGTTTAGTAAGCCATGTTGCATTGAATGGAGTCTATCATGTCCTTATATTTTGAACTAAAGTTGTCCTTCTCCTATTGAACTTTCAAGTTGAGACTTATCTTTAACTTTGTTTTAGATAGTTGATTGATGCTTTAGATACCTTATGTATGCTTAGTAATACGTTAAGATGGCTTGGTTGGGGTCATTCGAGATTTCGATTATTGTGTCATGCCTAGACCTAGCTTGGGTCATGACAGTCCTCTTATGGGACTCACACCCAAACAGAGAGCATGTCAAAATGTGATTACCGATCCAATAATATATCAAAACATGACATTTAATTCACTACTGTATCAAAATGTGTCACACCTCAGGAGGGTACTCTAAATGTAACCGGCACTCAGAGACTAGTGCTAGTCCCCAAGTGAACCATTTGGCCTCATCACTTTCATTCAATCAATAAACTCAAGATAATCAGCGGATGACTAAAGAAAGTTATGGGCACATCTCATCTAGACTCAAAATAATTTTATAAAATAAAAAGGATAGTAGAAAGAAACTAGATTAACATGTCTTAACATCAACATTTGACTCTAGTCTATGAAGCCCCTATCACTATCAGGTGGTGCCAATAACAGACCCATGGCTACCTCAATCAAAATAAGCCAAGCAAGTTTAACTCTAAAGCAAGATGAAAGTAAGAGTAATGAATCCTCCGAAGTAAGGGATGTTCACCGATCAGCTGAATGTTTAAGATCCTCAACGATGTACCTGTTGATGATCTCTAATCCCTGTATCTGTATAATAAAATGATGCAGCACTGAATGCCGTCAGTACATGGAATGTATGATATGTAAAAGAGTTGAATGAAATCGAAACAGGTAGAATAATATAAAAACAACAATCAACTCAAAATAATAACAATCAACATGTCAAGTGTCCATCTAAAGCAAGAATAAAGAGTAGACAAATGACCCATCAAACCTCATCAATCAAATCAGACTCATCTTAGAGGGACTTATCTTGACTTATCTCATCTCATCTCAAATCAAAATACTTAAGGTGGGAACTTTCTAGGAGTTTCTCTTATCTGATAACAATCACTTATGAGCTAGTGACTATACAATAATTACGCTGATATTACTACAGTCGTTCCGTACTTGCCTGGTAGGGAACAAATTGAATCCATTAAGGACCACCAGCAAATCAAACTAGTCCTCTATTGTTTCAGAGGCTCTATCAAGAGGGAACCACAATGAGATGTGATGGTTCTAATCCTTACCTACGCTTGGCTACATAGTTTGACGAGTGCGAGTTGGATTAACTCTTACTCTTTCGGTGCTCGATACTCCTCCCAAGACTCAATATTATCCATCCCAATCAACTATCTCAATCAGCCTCGTAGAGGCACTCATCATTCAATCAGTCTCCTAGAGACTTTCATCATTTCATCAATCAACATCTCAATCAATAGCTCAAGGCTTAGAACAATCATTAGGAAACAATCGAATAGACAAATCATTAGAGTTCATTTATGGAGACTCATGAGACTATCAAATTCTATCAGTTCATCATCATTCTGACCTTCCAGTCACAGTCACAATCACAATCACAATCAACATTCTCAATCAAGGCTCTAGACTCAATCCCTATCTTCATTCACGAATGCTTTCAATAGTTAACATATAGGGTTTATGCAATATCTTATGAAAGTCTTCAATTCAATAAAACAAGTTTATGATGATCATCGACATATGAAAATATGTGTAATAAATATAATTTCTTAAGAAAATAATCAAGAATCATATATGTAGACTCAAGAACTTTCAACTATCATCTAAGACCATATATAGGGCACGTGAGAGAACAATCTCATGCTTTTAGTTTAGTCTTACATACATAGGATGAAGCTAGAACAATCAATCTCTCAAGAATCCTGCTTGAATTCTTCGATCTTATGTTCTTCTTTCTTCTCTCTCAAGCTCTAACTTTTCAATGTCTTAGAAAAGACTTAGAATGGGTTTTAGAACTTATTTACGCATCAAACGACCTAATTTGACCATGTTTTGAGTTTAGGAGGGGTTAAAAATTGACTAGACTGCCCCTTATAAATTTTCAAACACTACGGGAAAGCGTCACAGACCCGTCGCGCCGTAGTGTATTTTTTTGAAAATTTTCCGAACGACTTTTTCAATATCCAGTGAAAAATTTTTCAAAAATAAATAAATGTGCATCCGTGATAGGGGCACAACGCGCCTCTATTGCTCATCAACACTGAAATTTATTTCGGATCAAAATATTTAATTTTTTGATTCGGTTGCTCTAAAAATCGACCGAGACAATTATCCCACTCAATTTTTATGCAGATCACAAATTTGGTCTCAGATTTCAAAGCGGAGCATGGAAAGACGCATTATGCGCACGTCTCTACTCTAGGGGTATTTCAATAATTTTACCGGATATTGCATCATCTCCCCCTTGGGATCATTCGTCCTCGAATAATGAGTAAAGGTGGATATCAAGATACGAATAGACTCAAGCTCATCTCAACATTCATATCTATCAATAAATCTCTCGATCCTATCTCAGTCATCAATCAACTCTATTTGAACTCAAGAATAGACAATCAACTCAAGAAAAGACAATCAATTTAGTTAAGGGTAAGGAAATTACCTTCAACATTCTCAATATTTGGCACGAATAGGTGCAGATATTTTGCTTTCATCTCTTCCTCAGCTTCCCATGTGGCTTCCTCAATGAATTAATTCCTCCACAGGACTTTGACTGAGGCCATCTCTTTAGTTCTCAACTTGTGAATCTAGGGATCAAGGATTTGGGATAGAATTTCGTTATAGGTCAAGTTATCCTTCACTCTAATTCTATACACAGGGATCACCAAATTAGGATCTCCCAAATATTTCTTCAACATTGACACGCGGAACTCTGGATGGATTCTGTCTAACTGGAAGGCAACTCTAATTCATAAGTGACCTTCTTAATCCTCTTAAAAATTTGATAGGGTCCAATATAGCATGGACTAAATTTTACCTTCTTCCCATATCTCATGACACCTTTCATAGGTGACACTTTCAAATACACCCAATCATTTTTCTTGAACTCTAAATCCCTCCTCCTCACATTGGTATAGGATTTCTGGCTATTTTGTACAGTATCCAACATCTCTTTGATGACCTTGACCTTCTCCAATGATTGATGGACAAGATCAGGCCCAATCAACTCTATTTCTCCAATCTCGAACCACCCAATCAATGATCTACATTTCCTCCTATATAAGGCTTCATAGGGAGTCATCTGAATGCTTGCATGATAACTATTGTTATATGAAAATTCAATCAATGGTAGGTGATCATCCTAATTTCCCTTGAAATCAAGAACACAAGCTCTCAACATATCCTCTAACGTCTGAATTATACATTCTGTCTTACCATCTGTCTGTGGATGAAATGTTGTGCTCAAATTCACTTTCCTACCCAATCCTTTCTAGAAAGATCTCTAAAATTAGAAGGTGAACTGAGATCCTCTGTCGGAGATAATGGGCAAAGAAAACCCATGCAACCTCATAATATCTTGGATGTACAACTTGGCATACTCCTTCGCAGTGTTAGTTGTCTTAACTGCTAAGAAATGGGCTAATTTTTTCATCCTATCCACAATCACCTATATCGAATCATGTTGCTTTCGAGACTTCGGTAGACTAGTAATGAAGTCCATATTAATCATCTCCCATTTCCATTCCGGAATTGAAAAGTTCTGAGCTAATCCACATGACCTTTGATGCTCAACTTTCACTTGCTGACAATTCGGGCACTTTGAGACAAACTCAGCAACATCCCTCTTCATTCCACACCACCAATAGACTTTTCTCAGGTCATGGTACATTTTGGTAGAGTCAGGATGAATGAAATATGTAGTGTTGTGAGCTTCAGCCATGATCCTTTCTCGAATACCATCAATGTCTAGGACGCAAATCTACTCTAGTATCTTAACACTCCATCTCCCCCTTTGGTGAAGACCATCACTTTCTGTTTATGGACGGCCTCCTTTAATAGGACTATAACAAGATATCGATCTTGCTTTTCTTTCACTTCTAACACCAAAGATGAAGAAAACTCATTCTGAACATTAACTCCTCCCTCATCATTCTCCTCAAGTTGAACTCCCAAACGAGCCAGTCGATACACTTCCTTTACTAGCTCTTTCTTTCCTCCTTCAACATGGGTTGTACTACCTATTGAAAACCTTCTAAAAGTGTCAGTAACAATGTTAACTTTACCTTGATAGTAGAGAATGCTCATGTCATAATCCTTGAGCAACTCCAAATACCTCCTCTATCGCTGGTTAAGCTCTTTCTGATTGAAGACATACTACAAGCTCTTGTTGTCAGTGAACATGACAACATGTACTCCATACAGGTTGTGGCGCTATATTTTAAGTGCAAACACCACCGCCATCAAGTTAAGATCATAGGTTGGATAGTTTCTCTCGTGAATCTTAAGTTGTCTGGAAGCATAGGCTATCACCTACCCCCTCTGCATCAGCACACATCCCAGTCCAACTCTCGAAGCATCACAATAGATCACAAAGTCCTCTGTTCCATAATGTAAGGTTAGAACTGGTGCAGTAGTCAGTCTAGTCTTCAACTCTTCGAAACTCTTCTCACATTCGTTGGACGAACCACTGGACTTGACCTTTTTCTGGTCAACTTAGTCAATGGTGTGGATAGGGAGGAAAACCCTTAACAAATTTACAGTAGTATCCTGCCAACCCCAAGAAACTCCTTATGTCAGTTGGAGAAATTGGTCTGGCTAGTTCTTAACCGCGTCAATCTTTTGAGCATCTACTCGAATACTATCATCGGATAAAATATGACCTGGGAAAGCCACAGACTTAAGCCAGAATTCATATTTCAAGAATTTTGCATACAACTCGTGGTCCTTAAGTGTTTGGAGGTCAATTCTGAGGTAATTTGTATGTTCGTCTTCATTTCTCGAACACAACAAAATATCATTGATAAATATAATCACAAACATATCAAGATAATGTCTGAACACCCTATTTATCAAATCCATGAAGGTTGCAGGTACGTTCGTTAACCCAAAGGACATGACCAAGAATTCAAAATGGTCATATCTAGTCCTAAAGGATGTCTTCGGAATATCACACTCCCTTACTTTCAACTGATGGTAGCCAGATCTGAGGTCTATCTTTGAGAAACAAGAGACACCTGAAGTTGGTCAAACAAATCATTTATCCTTGGGAGTGGATACTTATTCTTTGTGGTGACCTTGTTAGTTGTCTATAGTCAATACACATTCTGAGAGACCCATCTTTCTTTCCCCCGAATAAGACAGGAGCACTTCTCTAACAATCGTTCAATTGTTCTTTCAACTCTTTCAACTCAGCGGGGGTCATCCTATAAGGTGAAATTAATATAGATTGGGTATTAGGAAGAACATCAATCCCAAAGTCAATCTCCCTATACATGAGTACATACATTTTTTAATGTGTACAGTTTTCCCCATTCATGAGTACATATATTAGGTCACCTACTTAATGAGACGTTTTTATTCATATCTAAACACATTTTTTGTATAAAATATTTACCTTTTAATAAATAAATCAATTATTGAAAAAACTAATGTAAGGATCATGAAACTGTTGAGTCTTTAGTCGTCAATATCTAAACGAAAAAATTATTAATGTAATGTTCATGAAACTGTCGAGCCTTAGTGTAATTTATATTTTACTGTGCAAATATATGAGCTTATCCCATTATTTTAAATTTATTACTTCATTAAATTTTTTTCCATTAAAAAACTTTTCATGTACTCTATTAAGTTTTTATATACTGCACTTGACACTTTTAGAGAAGTATAAGATGTGGTTCCAATTAATTTGCACAATAGTTCGAGTAATTATATTGTTATTCGAATTATTTTATATAATTGTAAATTAAATTCTTTAGCTTGTCTGATATATACATAGCAATATAATGTCTATTTAGCCAACTGTAGGTTTGAGACAATAATAAAATGAAATAGTGATTCGATATCTTGTCAGGGATACATTTTGTGGTAGTTTGCCTTTCAAGTGATGTTGATTAGTTAATGAAAGTTCTTGTGTTTTTATGCTATCAAGCTTTCATTTGGATTACACTTTAATATGTAATTGCATGGATTACTGTGGAAGTTTTTGTCATATATGAGATATATATTTTAGATGAACTTGTAATTCAAAGGTTTAAATCCTAACTTTGAAGTTATTTGTCTAATGCAGGTTGCATCAAAATGAAATACATGAATTTTAATAGCTCGTCATGTTATATTTGATATTATATATACACAATTAAACTAATTATTTCTGTTAAATTCAAAGATAAAAAGTCGCACATTTATTTTAATTCTATTTTTATTATTTTAAAAAACTAGTACTTAGTTTGGAGTACATGTGCAGCGCACGTGTTCGAGAACTAGTATTTTACTACTAAAATATCCCTACAAAGTTAAGTTACTACAACAATGCTATTAACGTTCCCTCCATGTAACTGCTAAATCCAACCTCTTGTACCTCCTAACATGAGCATCGGTACTTCTTTTCTGCTCATGTCCAAACAATCGCAGTCTCATTTCCCTAATCTTGTCAGCCACAGGGGCCACATCTCTCGAATGGTCTAATTTCTTATCTTATCACTCCTTGTATGTCCATACATCTATCTCAAAATTCTCATCTCTGCGACCTGCATCTTCTAAACATGTGAGTTTTTTATTGGTCAATACTCCACCCCATATAGCAAAGATGGTTTAATTACCATCCTGTAAAATTTACTTTTGAGTTTAGGAGGTATCTTCTTATCATACAATACTCCAAAGGCAAGCTGCCATTTTGTCTATATTGCTCTAATACTGTGTGTGACATCATCCTCCACTTTAATTTATTTGTCCACCTTTTCTTTGAAACTCTGTAATTTCAATAATACACATCACATGACTAACAGACAACAACAACATATATACATAGTAGAATCTCACAAGAGAGGTCTAGGGAGGGGAAAATGCACTCAGATCTTATCACTACCTCATACAGATAGAGAGGTTGTTTCCGAAAAACCCTCGTCTCAAAATCAAGCCTCATAAGCAAAAGATACTAGATATGGCAAAAAAGGGAAAAAGAAAAGAAAGAAGGAAAACAACTAGTAACGGAGACCAAATGATAGTATGTAAAAACAATAAAAATAACAAATATAAGATGGATAATGACTACACATGCTATAAAAACATGACTAATCCTACTAATCTACTATATCACAACCTACCCTTGCTAGCCTGTTAGCTTTCTACCCTAATACGCGACATCCACTTCTTTCTATCTAAGGTCATGTCCTCAGTAAGATGAAGTTTCATCATATCTTGTCTGATCATCTCCCTTAATACTTCTTCGGTCTACCTCTATCCCTCCGTGTAACCCCTAAACCCAACCCCTCGCATCTCCTAATAGGAACATCGATACTTCTTCTCTACACATGTCCAAACTATTGCAGTCTCGCTTCCCTAGTCTTGTCAGCCACAAAGACCACCTCTAACTTCTCGCAGATGGTCTCATTCCTAATCTTATCACTCTTGGTATTTTACGTATCTTTAGTTTAAAACTACAATATTTAAAAGTCCTATTTTCTTTCTTACACTATGTTCCAAATCAAAAATCAGACAAATAAATCAACACAAAAAAAAAAAAAGCAATAATCATTCAAATATTAAAACAAATTTATTACTTCCTCCGTCCCATTTTATGTGGAACCCTTTTCTTTTTGGTCCATTCCAAAAAGAATGTCACCTTACTCAAATTGGAAACAATTTGCCTTTAAAATTTCTTTTTTACCCTTAATGAAATGGTTTTCAACCACATAAATATCTAAGAATGATTTTAGACCACAAGTTTCAAAAGTCTTCCTTCTTTTTTTAAACACCGTACCAAGCCAAAGAGTGTCATATAAAATGGGACAGAGGGAATATTTGTTAACATAAAATTCCCCGCACAAAAAAAGAACAAAAAGTAGTTCCTTCTTCACCATCAAAGCTTATTATTATACTATAATGTATAATTATTTCATGCAAACGTATAATCTAATTATGATACTAGAATGTATGATTTTCTCATCTTATTCAGCATAGCCACTTTTGAGAACGAGGGTTTTCCGAAAACAACTTCTCTATCTCTATGAGGTATTAATGCATTTTACCTTCCTCAGACCCCACTTGTGTGATTCCACTGAGTATACTGTTGTTGTATTCAGCATAGCCACCTTTGATGACGACGATCTCTTGATCTTCCTGTGAGGAAATTAAATGAGCTAACTTCTTCATAGTTAAGAAAAGATGATTCATTGATATTATTCCTGCACAATGGACAACTTGTTCTCCCATAAACAAGCCATCTATCAAAGCAAACTCTATGAAAAAAATGATTGCATCTCAGCTCTCTAACTTGCTCTCCTCCTTATTTTGCATAGACAAACTGCACATTCTACTGAATCCAAAATCCCTGTAAATAAAGATAGAGCTAAAATTTCAAGTTTATATGTTTTGAACTTGCCCCCAAACATGTAATTATTGGGTTTGTAATCAAATTTATTCATACACTATAACAATAGAGACATTTCGTGATAATAGATATTTCTTAACTTTTAGTCGTAATTGAAATAATATTATTATATTCAGAGTTGCTAGAGCTTTAATGGCATTTATATTGAGTTCTAGTTATAAATGCTCATATTTATTATTGTCATTGTCACTCCATATAATATAGAGATAATTGTATTTTTACTTGCCAAATAATTGCCGCTAAATCTTTTGTTCCCTCCGTTTCAAAAATAATGATTTAATTTTATTTGACATGAATTTTAGAAAAATAAACATGATTTTTAATCTTAAAATTTTAAATTAAAGTTATATTAAATGTACCAAAGAGTCTTTTAATCTTGTGGCTTGAAATATGCCATGTAAAAAATTAAAATTAAAGTAATGCCAAATAAAGGAGGGAGAAAGCAAGTTATTCTTTTTCAAACCAATGAAGTATTAGTTATACTGATATTAAATAAACTTTTTATTAAAAATATAGAGTCTGAACAAAAGTTATTGAGTTCTTCTGAATGAGTAAATAATATAGTTGCTCACCTCTGTCCATAGATTCAGCTTCAAAATTCCCAATTAACATTACACCATGCAGATCACCATGAGAAGTAGAATTCTCTGAAATAATGGTACTGTTGATGTTGTAAAAAGGAGGAAAAGATTGGAGGAGGAGGAAATCCCAAGCCCATTTCAATTGAGTCACAAATAAATTTACATAGTTAAGTATCTTTGATGCTTGAAACATTTTTTTTTAAAGGGAGAATATAGAAGCAAGACTTGAAAAGAAGGTTTAAGTTAAACCAAAAAAGAAAAGAAGCTTTAATTTGTTTATTATGAAGTGGGAGGAGAAGTTTTATATTTTATATAAGGTACTCCACCTCAATTGAGAATTACTTCATTAAGGATAAAAGAGAAATTTTAAGATTAAATTATTTTTAATTAAAATAAGTTGACATTCTTTCTATACGAACCAAAAAAAATATTATATAAAATGAGATAAAAAGAGTAATAATTTTTCTAATAAAAATACAAAAAATAATAAATTTTATAGATGATACAGCTGTTTGTTGTATCTTTCTCATATTTCTCCAACACACCTCATGATCTTTACTTTTACTCGGATAGCTCCTATCAATCCACACCACCCCAAACCTCTACTTTGACTGAAAATTACACTTTTTATATATTAAATCTTTTTGAACTTTTTGGTGTGTTTATTTTTTCACATCTTTGTGAAAATTCTGATTTTGATATTGTTTACTTTCAATCAAAATCTCTTATTTGTTTAGATTATGTACAAATTCTTTTAAAATCATATTTTTTGCGTACATATCAAATACAAGAAAATCAGTAAAAATTCTACTTATATTTCTAAATCTAATTTTTTAACAAAATATCTTTTATTTACATATAGAATACACTTATTATTTCGTTTGAATTGACGGTTACAGATTTTATGAAAGTTGTGATTTTGTCTTGATTCTATTATCTTAAATTAAATATATGCATATAATGTATTGAAACATTATTTTAATTTCATAATCTTCATGTGCCATACAGAATATTAAAATTAAAAATTACTAAATATAAAATAATGTTTAAATAATATTTTAAAAATAGCAAAAGAAAAACAAATATAATTTTTTAACTTTACCATTTAAAGCAGATATACTATTTATTAAAAAAACATATACATGTTTTATTGAGATATTGGGTTATTTATTTTTATGAGGCAAGGTTACTTGACATTACTTAATCTCAATTGATTAGTAGTAGAAACTCAACATGTAATGATGTAATTATAGGTAGATAGCTCCACTCTTAGGGTTGTCTCGACCACAAAATTACTAAAACAATCACTTTAGAGCTGTATATATATAATCCAATTTAATAACCTACTGGGTAGACTTTTACCCCAGAGGATCATTTAGATAGATATGCTACTTGATTTAGAATAATTTAATATAATATTTGTTGGACACTTACTCTAGAGTTTCATTTAGATAGATACACTAAAATTAAGGGTAATTTAATACACTACTTGGTGGACATTTACGCTAGAGGATCATTTATGTAGATGTATTATTGAAATTTTATTATTAAAAAAATAGATTTTTTTTAATAAAGGGCGGCTTTTTCTATATCGTGTCAAATTCACATCGAAAAAAAGAGATTTGCTTTGTCCAATAAAAAAATAAACTAAATTCATAAAATAAACTAAATTCATAAAATCTCGTCTAATACTATGTAATACTAATATCTAATCACTAACTAGATAATACACAGGATGGGTAAAAAGAGTTGTAATACTTGGCTTGATTCGAGAAACTACAAACTATAGGATAAAAAAGAATATATCAATCCTAAGGATCCATAGGATTAATTGAGGATCCAAGACAACACAGAAAGATTTGAGTCTAAGATTTTTATTTGGTTTTCTAGATTTTATATTTCAAATCTTGATCAAAATATATGCAATAGAATCTTAGTTGTACTCGACTCAATCCTTTTAATTAAAGATTGGGCCGAGTTTAATTGCAATTCAATTAAGAGAATGAAGGATAATTACTTGAGTATTTTCTCCTTATCCTTCTTATTTCCTGCTAATCTATTTTAATTAAGAATAGTTTAATACATTATTAGGTGGACGTTTATTCGAGAGTATCATTTAGATTGATATACTATCTAATTACGAGTAATTTAATACTTTTTTTCTAGTTAATGTTATGTAAATTGTTAGAACTTTACTGTCACGATTCGAAATTCAGGCGTGATGACACTCGCCTTTTCCCACCAAGACAAGTTAGCCTACAACCCAACTATAACGTTAAAAATGCGTAATTATAATAAAAGAAAAAGTTCAATTACGGATAATTAGTCAACTTAATGAAAATCCCCCAAAATCTGGTTATCACATACACAAGCTTCTAATGTATTACAATGGATTCGAAAGAAATCACAAGTGTTAAATGATATTGTTTCTAGAATAGAACAAAATCATAAGTAGGAGTATGAAGTCAGCTGGGATGGCAAACAGCTACCTCTCACAATCTCCACAAGAATCCTCGGGCAAGGAAGAGTGGAGAGTATCACGACAATCCGGGCTCGCAACCTACAAAACTATTGTAGCCAGGGGGGTGAGTACCAAACACACGGTACTCAGCAAGTGAATTAATAAACACAAAATTAAGTAATATAGAATGTCGATACCCCCAACACTCCAACCAAACCCCACACAACTACAACCTAGGTCATAACCTTCACAATTACACCAGCCGAACATGCCTAGTGTAATGTTATCCTACAAGGGAGATTTGGGGGTAGATTATATGCAACCTTACCTCTACCTTGTGAAAGTATACAGGCTATTTCCATTAGAACCTTAGAAATATCTGACACTCTTGGACAAATGGCGTTTTCTACACATAGTCGAATCTTTTGAAATTCTTTTCCCACGATAAACACTATTTCGGTCATATCAACTCTTATTCTTTATGCGTAACAAATTATACTCCCATAAACTATCTTTGAAGGATTGGAGTAGGATGTCACTTGTCATGGATTTCAGGTGCTCAAGCTTTTCTTCCAGTCATTTATCCATAAATATTTTCTTCTATGCTTTCAGCAGCTTTCTTTTTACTACATTGTCAACTGACTTTGGTAGTATAACTATCTAGCTAATGACTTGTCTTGCTAGAAGGTTCTCAAGCAGAAATGGGAACATAGGTTATATTATTTTTGTCGAATAACTTACAAGTTATCATTCTTGGAAAGTGTAGGTTTTTTGGTTTCCACCAATTCTAATAGGATTGCTTATAACAGAACCTAAAGCTTTTCTTATGGCAATTGGACAATTCATATTTTCTTTTGAAATCCAAAAGATGCGACACAAAATGCACCATTGTACAAGAGTAGAACTAAGAAGAGACAGCATGCTGCTCCCGCCTTTTGGAGAAGAGTTGGAAGCCCCAGGACATGAAAGAGAAAGACAGGCTATCAGTCATGGGTGTCCAACAATGATGTTTCAGCTAGTAAGGACAAATGAGAGGTATCTAGATATGGAAGGTGGGATGAACTAAATCAAGAAATGAAATCTAGTGAAGGTTCATTTGAAAGTTCAACTCAAAAATACTCGTGGAAAAGGGTAAGTTAAATTGACCAGAAGCGAAAAGTGATACACCCCTTTCATGGTCCCATTCTTGGCTTCATGGACAACTTTTTTACTGCTTGAGTTACTCCAATGCAGAAATAGAGTTAGGATTTTGTGTTCATGAGTTTACAAGGTAGAAAACATAGCTTATTGGATTCTTATATATGTATACATGTCAAGTGAATTCTTTTAAGCATAAATACAAAGTTTGAGTCAAAATAGTATGCCCTTATGTTAAGATTATTGATTTTCATGCTCTCATTCTTGGCCTCATGGACAAAGTAGCTATAATGGGCAACTTTTTATTGCCAGGGTTACTCCAATATAAAGACGGAGTTAGAATTTTGAGTTCATGAATTATGAATGTAGAAAACATAGCTTATTGGATTCTCGTTAAGCCATATATGTATATCAAGTAGATTTTTAAGCACAAAAATAAAGTTCTAGTCAAAATAGTATACCAATAGATGCAAAAAAAAGGTGGTTTAATTGGAGCAGCCCATCAGGCGTTACTGAACTTGACAAGCACCGACCCATTATCCTTCCACTGCACAAAGCGGGAGCTATTCGTTGCTCTGTGAAACCAGCCTCACGCAGTCCGCCCCACTTTAGGAGCCCAGTAGCCCATTTCTTCGATTGGACCACAAGGCCCAACTCTGTGCTTGGACAGGGCAGGTGAGACACTAGCCCACCAAGCCTAACCATCTGGGACAGCCCAACATTCCACCCCTCTAATGCCCCCACTTGGGTTACAAGCCCAAGTTACTGAGCTCGGCGATTATAAAGTATTTACCAAGTGCATATATAGTATCAATGTTTGCTTTGAATCTTCGATGTGGGACTTACAAAGACAAAATAATTCTAACTTTGTTCAATAAGAGTGGATAAAATTTTGAAGAAAAAAAAATACTTTTTTGGATCTTTTATTAAAGATTATCGTATTTAATGATGATGAAATTAGATCCTGTCAAAGATAATTAATTTCTCAAATTTTTCTTTGGTTTCTTAGTTTATATATGATCAACAAATTCTATCCACCAAATCAGGAGTGAGAATTAATTATGCATT
>JAABOM020058191.1:0-14232 GCA_011800125.2 Solanum clarkiae | reverse complement strand
CTGCCAAAGGAATTCTTGCACGGCACTTAATCAATTTGCAACCAAATACACGGTTGTTTGTACCGTGTTTTTTTTTTCTGTGAAAAGGTCAACAATTCTATGCCAATGTTGCCTATAAAAAGGGGTATTTAGCTCCTTCATTAACACCCATCATCACCAAGATATGTGATCATCACCAAGATGTGTGTGCATCACCAAGAATGTGTGAGTTACAAACATCACCAAGACGTGTGAGCATACCAAGAAGAGTGTAATCACCAAGATGTGTAATCATCACCAAGATGTGTGGTATCACCAAGAACACCAAGAAAGAGTGTATTGTGTGAGGTTGAGAGTTGTTTTTTGTATTCTATTCTTGTGAGTAATAGAAGAATTTTTTCTCTCAAATTTGTGTTTACCAACGCTTATTGATCCTTTGGCCTCAACATCTTCCAGTTGGATGATGAAAGAAATTTGAACCATAAGGTGGAAAATCAGCTTGCACTGAGCATTTCTTTTTGTAGTGATTGCTACCAGCATCAAGGATAGAGTCTCCAAATATGAAAAGTGAAGGAACATTAAATCCCAAAACACAAATAATATTACTACTCATTAACAAAAAAGAGGCAATAAAAAGGAAAAATTGAAATATTTTTACTCTCTCCATAGCTAAAAGTAGATAAATTTTGAAACAAAATAGAGAATAATAATTAGATATATATATATAGATCAGAATATATGGTATAAGTTTAGTGCATGCATGACCTAAGAACACCCCCAACCCCAACCCTCACTAATTATAAAGATATTGTTCTTTTCTGTTTCAAACTTATGCGACACTTGTTAGATTTCGAGATTTAGATAAGATCTTTTTTATAGTAATTATTTGGAGAATTTTCATAAATAAGTTAGACTTGAAACTTAGTATGACCAAATAGTTATATTTTACATAATTACATGACATAATTTTCGCTATGTGACCTGGAGGGAAGGAGAGAAGTGAGCGAGAGAGGGCAGAGAGTATAGAAAGACGAATTATGTATGTATATTTTTCAAATTGTATGTATATATCTATCAAATAATTGTATATATGTAAATATTATTGTGGGTATAATGGTAGATGCTTGGGACCAGGTTATGATTATCTCTTTTTCTGCTTTTGTGTTAAACTTATCAATATTTTTCAATAAATGATTGGCTACAAAGGATTTTTTTTAGTGAACGTGTCACAAGCTTACTCCTATTTTTTTGGTAAAGTTTTTGTAAAGACGAAGAATTCATACATATGTATTTGTATATCTGGCAAGCGAGATTGGGAGAGGGAGGAGAGAGGCGAGCGAGATCGAGAACGAGGGAGGAGGGAGGTGAGCGAAAGAGGACATAGAGTGGAGAAAGGCGAACTTCATATGTATATCTGTCGAATTGACTATGTGTATCTGTCAAAATATATAATTGTGTATATGCAGCCGGCAAGAAATTGCAGAGAGAGAAGAAGAGAGGAGAGAAAAAATAGCAACAAAACCCTAACTATAGCAATAAAACCCTAACTATAGCTATAAATTATAATTTTTTCAAACTATAATAGTGTAATATAAATACATATCATATGTTTACCTAGATATGTAATTTTTTCTATTTTTTTATATATCTTTTAAATGTCTTGAGATTTGAATTATCAATTATTGAGATTTAAAATACTTTTGATGTATTTTTTAAATACATAAATTTTATTTTAAAAAATTTAAAGATTTCAATTTCGAATTCAAAATTATATTATTCGACTTTCGAATACGTATATTCAAAACTTGTGTACCGTTAACTACCAATATTTTTTTATCTACTAGTACTCCACCATTTACTTTCCTTTTGTTTGTTTCTTTAATTTTTCTTTCGAAGATAACCTAATTGATGATGAGTTAATAGTCTTATAGATGTGTTCATTTGATTTCACAAAAAAAGACATGTATGCTATTTTTAGAGGATGGTATATATCTAGCAACTAGCAAGTACATACTCCCTCTATTTTACTATATTACTCGGCTCATTTATATTGATTTAATGTAATTTATAAAAAAAAATTTATTGAAGGTATATTTTATTGATCTAATCTTAATAATGATATATTGAAATTCAAGAGTTCTATTACTTTATATAGTGACTTAATATTTCAAGGATAGAAATAGAAAAATATAATAAAACTCTCTTGATTTTTTAAAATTGGACAAATGAAATATCTATTTCTGATATAGGGGTCAAGTAATATGAAACAAAAGGAGTATTAGAAGAGAAAAGATTAGTACGACTTAATTCTTATTGCCTAATTATGTTTAAAGCTTAAGTGAGTTAATTCCCTATATGGTAACTCAAATATAGAGAATTGCCTGTAAAAATTATTTTTTATTTTTTCCCAGACAATAAAGCTATTCAACTATCACTATTTTTCTCAAACTATCACTATTTTTCTCAAACTATTCTTCCAAACACATCAAAAACATTTAATTAATAGGTTAAAGCTTTTCTAAAAAAAATTGTTAAGTTTGTTGGTTTATTCAAAATGCATCATTTATATTCTTAATTTTCTTTCCATTTTGTCCACTAGTATAATATTTATCGTGAGAGATTTTTATACTCTATAGCATTTGACCCAAATTTAAGATTAAATTAATTTGTCCATATTTTCAAATTTTACCTTCCCATTTTGTACATAATTTGAAATACTGAGGTCAAAGATAATAAGTTCTTATTTTATGATTATGATATTCATTTTTTATACTTAAAAATTGATTGAGAATGATATTTATCATCACAAATATAAATATTTTTGAGTGAGTTAAAGTGAAAAATTAAAAAACTCATTGTTGGGGCTTTTAAAAAGCTTGAAGATTCACAAATGGATTTTGTGATTTGGTAAGCCAGTGAAAACAAATCTTGTACGTCATTAGTGAGCGTACAAATATAACCACAAGAAAACTACTATTATGTGTATTAAACTGGCGCATATCTAGGAGAGGTCATCAAATTCACGTGAATTCATGCTCTCGTTCCTCAATTATATATATTAATGTTATATTTAAAAAATATATATAATCAAATACAGATATATAAACTCATACTCAAAGTATCACATAATGTGATAATGATTGGGTGTACCAACTCCCTAATTGAGGTTAAAAAGTTAAACGGATTCAGTTATAAGAACCTAGATATCAAATCGATCAAATTTATATCTTAGATTCACATTTCGTAATAATGCACCAATTCTCCCTTCTGGTTATAAATTAAAGTTACAATTAGTATTTAGAAATGTTAATTATTTCCTTATATAGTTATGACATTAGGAATGTAATAAATTTTCTTTTCAAAATTTTCAATTTGTAGTTAAATGACAATATGAATGAATTTGTTTGATAATTTTTAATTTTAAATCAAACTACTTAAAATTTATTGTTTATCACTAAGGTTTTTGAAAACAAGAACTAAGGTATTATATTGTAATAAATAAATTACTAACTTTAAAAATATTTCCCAACAAATATGTTTTAACCTTTTCACTCCATTGGATTACTGTCTTCCTAGAATTAATATATAAGAAGAGATTTCATAGGCCTTTCAGTCACTTCAAGCCTATTTGTTATTTTTTTTTTTATAATCTTTCACTTCTCTTGGAAAGATACCAACCTAATCAATTAAACATTCTTTTTTTTATATGAATAGTGGCATGACAAATCTTGCTAGTGTAATTTATAGAGAGTGTGAAAATTTTTATTTTTCTCATATCATTGGTATGAACCTAAAGTCATTCCATTTGACAGATACATAATATGAGCTAAAAATGCCTTCCAAAATATCATGAATTCAAAATCTACTCATAATGTAATATTAGAAGATCAACGAAGAAATACGTCATATAGAATTTCATTGCTGTTTTGCTATTCTATCCAAGGAATGCTCTCACATGGCATTATGTGGATTCTCAAGAACCCGAGCTCCAAATAATAGATAGATCGATTTTGGGTTAAATAGTTCCAACTTTAAAAAATTACAACAATATGTTTAAACATACAAATTTATGAAAGTTACTTTTAAATTACTTTCCACTAAAACAACATAGATGATTAGTTAACAGGATTTTGATTGATGTTTTCTCATCTAATCAATCAAACTGGATCAAGGGGAGCTTGAACTGGAACAATAGGTAAGGGTTAGTAATGTCATACTGCGGGGATGGATCAAATCACGTAGTGAAATTTACCTCTCGCCTAGATTAAAGAGTTTGGTAAACTTAACTTACCATTTTGCATGCAACACACTAGAAAAGAATGTGATTATCTGGTAATACCAAGTTTTTATAAACAAAAGGCGGTCCATTTCAATAGGGTGTCGGTGTCTATTATCTCAGATCGAGGGTCACAGTTCACGTATAGCTTCTGGAGACCTTTTCAGAGGGAGTTGGGTTCGAATATCGAGACTTTCAGTGTGAGTTTGTACCGTATTTAGCATTTTAGCCTTTTAAACTAGTCAAATAATTTACTTTGGTCAACATTCTTGGAAAACGTGCCTGAATAAAAAATCCTGACATCGTGGTTAGCTCTAGAATGTCGAATTTGTTCTAGAATGATCACTTTATTTCTAAGTAATTTTTAATAAAGAAAATTTTATGTCAAATCTTAATGATCAAACCAATAACCTAACCGATAACGACCTCCAAAGCTAACTCAAGGGTAATGTTTTCAAAAACAAATGCAGAGTCATGGAGGACCCTTACACAGCAGAAGCAGCTGAGAAGGCTAGAGAGAAGTCTTTGGCCGATCAATTTGAGTATGATCAGTGGATGTGTATCGTAGAACAAACATACATCACTTTTATTTGATATTACATAATATTATTTACATCTGATGGCATTTACTTCATTCCATAATGCTCTCTGGCTTGCTATAATTATATGGAGTGCTGCTGAGATTGGTTATTCATTATATCATTTCTTTTTCTAATCTTTCATATTCCTTCAAAGATTTCTGTTCGGCGTTTTTCAGCTCTACCAACTACAATTTATTGTAATAATTGTTGTAGCTACAGAATTATGGTATAAAAAATGCTCTCACCAAACCCTACAACCACCAAAACATACTGACGCTGATCACCGAAATCAATGGCCATTGGTCGACCTCTAGGGCCGGAGGTTGATCTTTCTGCACCTGCTCTCATGACTGAAAAACCATCATATGCCAATATACTTAAACCTCCTCAACATAACCATACATCACTGTCTATGAAACATGTCACTTGTTTACATGGTGAACCGCGTACAATTTGGAAAGAAGAAGAAAAGCGACAGATGATTGTCAACGAGAATATACAGTATGTCGTTATTGGAAAATTCTTCTATGGATGGCCGGAGATGCAAGAGTTGCGGAGACTTATTCTAAAGCAATGCGAGCTGAAAGGAGAAGTGAATATAGGGTTGTTAAGTAATAGATACATCCTTATAAGGGCTAAACTTCTAGAGGATTATGTGACTCTACTGTCAAAACCACAATTTTACATTACGCATAAGAGTTGGTCATATCGTATGCATACTCTAAAGTGGGACCCGCTTCTTGATCCAGAGGAGGAGACATCAATAGCCATATCATGGATTTCTTTTCCATCGATGCCACCAAATTTCTTTGGCAAAGATACTGTTTTTTCACTTGCTTCAGCAGTAGGAAAACCCCTTCAGGTTGATCTTGCCACACAAAACAAGACAGGACCTAGTTGTGCTAGGGTCAAAGTAGAGGTGGACTTAATGGGAGATTTTCCAAAGAGAATAAATATTGGAATGAGAACCAAGACGGGAGATGTCAAGGAGAAGTGGATTAATGTACAATATGACTACATGCCGAAATATTGTACAACTTGTAAATAACAAGGCCATGCTGAGGAGGAATGTTTTGTTTTCATCCAAAATTAGACCCTAAAGATGAAGGGGAACAACAGGGAAACAAAGAAGAAGAGAATAAGGGGAAGGAAGGATTGAACCCAAAAGGCAAAGTTGTTATAGAGGGACCAAAGGAAGATCGGGATAAGAGATGGAACACGCAGAATAAAAGAGGGGTGGTATTGACTCCATGGTAACGTAGAACACAACAGAGGCAAGTGTTGGAAATTAATACTACCAATAAGTTTGAGGCCCTGGGGAAAGAACAAGCTGGAAAGGAGCAAGGTAATAAGGGAGGCCAGCAAAATAAACAGGTTGTTAGTGTATCTAATAGTGATAAGATGGCACTCCACAGAAAGGCAGCAAGGGACAAGGGGATCATCATCCACAACTGCACAAAGGAACAGAAAGTGAGAAAGAGCAAGGTAATGGACAGAGTGCAATTAAAGATGTCAATAACATAGAGGAGAAGGATATGAATAACTCCAGTAGTTTAAATCAGAATAAAGGGGACAGACAGATGGGGATAGAACAACAACAAGGGCAGAACTCCCAAGAAATACATCAAGGGGACAGTGACACAAGAGAAAGACAAGCACTTCAGCAAACCAATAATGAAGAGACCAGTCTACAAAATGATATCAGCGTAGGGAATAATGAGAAAGGACAAACAAGGGTTGGAGGCCAAAATTCCCAAGAAGTTCAGCAGGGGGAAAGTCAGACAGGGGAAAATGAGGGTATGCAGACAAATCAAGGACAGATTAGCCCATAAAAGGCTCCAAACATGGGAAATATCTCTGAGACAGAAAAGGTGGAAACGCATAATTCAGAGAAGGATGTGAAAATAGATAAAAATATTGAAGATATAGGCAAAAAAGAGGACTTATCACCCAGACAAGTGGGTCAAATTAAGGGAAAGACAAAGAAACGCAACAAGGTTCAGTAACCAGCTTCACATATCAATATAAGGGGTAGAAAAGGGGTCGAGATCTATAAGTGATCAATGTAGCAAAAATATATTTTTGGAATATAAGGTCAGTTAGGACACATAAAGTATTTAATAGAGTCGTTGATTTTCATAGAAGACATCAATATAATTACATAGATTTACTAGAACCTTTTCAAAGTCTAGAAGAATTGAAGAGCTACATAAGGAAATTGGGATTGCCATATGCTAGAGCTAACTATTCAAACAACATCTGGATCTTCTGGGGGAGGAATGGGAAGAACAACATGTGGACGACTCAATTCAGCAATTAACAGTGACTTTAGTGTATGGGGATCCTCAAAACAACTCAAAATCATAGCAGTGTATGCAAGATGTAATGCTTTTGGACATGATAGATTTCGCGCAGTGCATAAGTGAGTGTGCCTGGAATGAAATTAATTTTAAGGGCAGCCTATACACGTGGTGAAATGGAAGAATAGAAGAAGAATGCATTTTTGAAAGACTGGGTAGGGTTTATGCTAATAATGAGCTACTGACTCTTATACCAGAAGTGAGGTATGTCATTTGATAAGACAGGAATCAGATCATGCCCCTCTTCATGTGATTGGGAATGTACTACAAAAGAGGGTGATTAAGCCTTTCAGATTTCTCAACTTCTGGACAAAACATGTTGATTTCCTAAAGGTGGTTGAGAATGGATGGAAGGTGGATCACTTACATAGAAATCCTTTCACAATGATACACTTGAAGATGAAGAATTTAAAAAGAATTCTATCTCAGTGGAGTAGAGAAGCTTTCGGGGATATTTTCCAAACCATAGCTACATTAGAAGATATAATTAAGGTGCATGAGGTACAGTTGCAGATGGACTCCACACCAGATAATAGGGCAAGGTTACAGGAAGCAGAGCAAAGCTAAGAAAATATAAGAATATAAAGGAGGAGTTTTGGAAACCAAAAGCGGGAATGAGGTGGTTTAATGATGGGGACAGAAATACTAATTTCTTTCATGCTTATGTGAGAGGAAAAAGAAGAAAGTTGAAGGTGGAAGAAATTTTTAGCAGAGAAAAGAAAATTTTAAACACTACCCAGAACATAGGGGATGAAGCTTCTCAGGTGTTTAAAGACCAATTTGCAGAATCAGATGAGATTGAGGATTACACCATGTTGGATAATATCCAAAGACTGATAACAAAAGATCAGAATGATGAAATGGTGAGAATGCCATCAGATAAGGAAGTGCAGCTGGCTATTTTCTCCTTAAATGGGGACAGTACAGGGGGCCCAGATGGCTTCTCAGGGCTCTTTTTTAGAAGTGTTGGAATACAATTGGTTCTGATGTGATAAATATGGTTAAAGCTTTTTCTGTGGGTATGAACTTCCAAGGTCCATTACCCACACAAATGTGGTACTTATACAAAAGAAGGAAGTAGTGGAGAGGTTTGGAGATTTGAGACCTATAAGTCTTAGCACCTTCTTGAACAAAGTAATATCAAGGCTGATACATGAAAGAATGGTGATGATTCTTTCTCTTATTATCTCTCCTAACCAAACAAGTTTTGTGAAAGGTAGAAACATTACAAAAAATATTTTATTAGCTCAAGAGATAGTAAGAGACATTAATAAGTGGAACAAGTTTCATAATATTGTTGTTAAATTGGATATGGCTAAGGCCTATGATAGGTTTCATAGAAGTTCTTAGTGAGAGTATTGAGGAAGTTTAGCTTTGCTGAAAGAATGATTTATATGGTGGTGAGGCTGATAGTGAACAACTGATACTCTATTCTGGTTAATGGCCAAACTTTTGGTTTTTTTCAGTCATCAAGAGGTCTAAAGCAGGGAGACCCTCCTTCCCCTACTTTGTTTATTATTGCAGCTGAAGTTCTGGCCAGAGGTCTTAACAGGTTGTTTGAGGATCCAGAATTCAAGGGGTTTGGATTACCTAAGTAGAGTCCAGAAATAAATCATTTGTCATATGCAGATGACACAATTCTATTCAGCTCAGGACACCCTTATTCTGTTAAGAGAATGATGGATATTTTGAAGAACTATGAGAGAGTCTCAAGGTAGATGATCAATTTGGAGAAAAGTATGTTCTATCTTCATGAAAAAGACCCCAATCAAATTGTGAATAAAATCAAAAGAATTACTGGGATCAGACAAGGTTCTTTTCCTTTCATCTATCTAGGGTGCCCTGTTTTCTATGGAAGAAGAAAGAAGGTACACTTTGAAAAATTACTGAAAAAAGTCTTGAAAAGGCTTAGTCTGTGGCAGAATAAATTATTATCATTTATAGGAGGGTATGTATTAATAGCTCATGTTCTATAGAGTATTCCAGTACACCTATTATCAACAATGAATCCACCAAAGGGAGTAGTCAATGATCTACATAAAATATTTGCTAAATTCTTTTGGTGCAACACCACAGGAGTAAAGAATAAGCCAAGTCTCATGGGAAAGCATGTGTTATCCAAGAGAGGAGGGAGGGATGGGTTTCAGATCTTTGCATGATGTTTCTAAAGCCCTCTTTGCTAAACTCTGGTGGAGATTCAGAACAGGTACTTCTTTATGGGGAAGGTTCATGTGGACCAAATATTGTAGAAAACTTTATCCAGTATTGGTTAAAGGTTTGAGCACATCACATGTTTGGAGAAAAATGACAGAAGTAAGAGAAGAGGTGGAGCAAGAGATATGGTGGCAATTAAAGGATGGCACTTCCATTTTCTAGTTTAATAATTGGACTAAACAAGGGGCACTACATTATATAGAAAGTAACAAGGCACAAGAAGAAGAAATAGAGGTGCATATTTTTATCAAACAAGGAGAATGGGACAGAGAGATGCTGAAGAATACTCTTTCTAAGTAAATGAAAAATTTCATCATAACTAGCATTAAATCACCAAGAAATGAGTTTCTGTGGATGTTGCTTGGTGTATTGGAAACACACAAGGGAAGTTCACAGTGAAATCAGCATGGGAGCTAATGAGACGAAAGAAAGAACGGAGGAGGGATTTTGGCTATATACAGGGAAAGTCACCGCCTACACAGGTGTATTTTTTCCAATGGAGGCTATGGAATAAAAGGATTCCTATAGATAATAATCTTAAAAGAATGCATATACATTTGGTGGAGGAGACTATGACACATGTTTTTCTAACAGCCCATAGATGAAAAGCTATGGAGGCAGTTTGCTCATTTTACAGGTATCTATATTACAGGAATGCACCTACAACATCTCATTACTACATGGTGGACCTGTGAAGGCAATCCAAAGATAAAGTTGATTTACAAAGCTATACCAACAACCATTCTATGGACACTATGGAAAGAGAGGAATAATGCTAAGCATGGTGGTCACACTACACTACAGCAGATGACATACTTGGTGGAGGATCTATTGAGGAAGATGGTCAAGAAGGAGTATCCATGGATCAAGCTAAGAAAGGCTAACTGGAGTCAGCTAATTGGTCAACTACAAGAGAGGCCTAGGCTACATTATACTAAGGTTTGGTGAAGAAAGCCTGAAGGGAATAGGTTAAAATATAATACGGATGGTGCTAGTAGAGGAAATCCCAGATACAATACATTTGCTATCTATATTAGGGACTTTGCTGGCAATCTTATCTATGCTAAATCACAGGGAATTGGATGGAGCACGAATATGGAGGCAGAAACAATAGCAATTAAGAGGCTCTTACATATTGCAAAGCAATGAAATACATGGAAGTGGATCTGGAAACAGATTCCCTGGTTCTGATAAAAATGATCCTTCAATAGTGGAGGATACTATGGGAATTAGTTGAGAAGATTGAAGAAATTATAGAGTTGATGTCACAGTTGCAGGTCAATATTATGTATACTTTCAGAGAGGGAAATGGTGTTGCAGATGCATTAGCCAACGAAACCATGGAGTCACAAGCAAGAGCAATTAAAGGTCTAATTAATTTAGACAAAGTAGAAGTTCCAAACGTACGAGTCAAAACAAGAAAAATCAACAACTTTCACAGTCAAAAGCAGATAGGCAAAATAACCAGGTCCTGTGAACAACAATGACACAAATGGGCAGTGTTTTTGCAAGATCTATAACAATAAAGAATGATACATCAAAGCAAGAAAAACAGAGGACAAAAAGACTACACCGACAACAACTTACCCAACAAGAAAAATGGTATGGAATGACAAAAGCACCAGCTGAGATGGTGATGCCTCTGGATCTTCAAGTTGTAGGAGCACAGCAATGGGGAGATTCCGACGAATCAGAACATCTGGAAGATTAAGGAGCTTAGACGGTGAAATCCAAAGTAATAGTGCAAGGTCAAAAGGATATAACACTCTAAGGTCCAACACGGGAGAGAAAGAGCTGAAGAAGATAAGCTTACCTAGAAGATAACAAAGCTTCGACACAGATCCACGATTGAGTGGATGAACTCAGCAGACAAAGTGGGAGACGAAGAGGAGAAAATAGGAAATAGTATAGTTGATTTTTGTCATCAATTAGGAAAGAGTACTCGAGACTCTTCGAATAACCTAGACCTTGGGTCGGGTTTTGGACTGTAGGGACAATGTGTAAATGGACTGCAACTTGTCTTTCTTTTGAACTATAAATAAAATAGTTGGAAGACCACTATTTTTAAAAAAAAATATAAGCTTTAAAAAAAAATTGGATTATGATATAATACATAATCGCTTTAGTTGATGATGGGTTGTTTACAATTACTCCTACATATCTTATGGCTAACATTAGAATACATTCATTGTCCACCGTACCACGAGCTCCCCTAGCACCACCCCTCTCGTGACAGTGGATCTTCGGGCACCAAGAAGCATTATGTTTATAAGTATTATAAAATTGATAAAAATACAATAGCTTATGGAATAGTAAAAGCTCTCCTTCTTTTGCACTTAACTGACTTTCAACACTATGTTCCTTTTCTTAGTTCATAAACTTGGAGCATTTGCACAAACGCATTTACCAATAGTATGTTAATTACTCTTTTACTCATGCTACATAGACCATGTCTCACCTCTTTGATACTGGTGTCGATAAATTACTATTCCTTCTTTACTTCATACTTAGATATATACCTCTCATTTAACCTTGGAACATCGATCGTGTGTGCCAAGCTCAATTAGTCTTAGTCAACTGATCAAGAAAATTACTTGCTACTTATCTTTGAAACATGAATATTTTAGAAACATTTTCCCTTCGTTCTAATTCAACTCATGATATAGCATACATTAAGGAAACAAGTAAACCTGAGACCTCTTCCAATTGAAGAATCATGAAAATCAATGAGCCAAAGTTACTGCTATTAACAGTATTGGATCATAAAATTAATTTATTTGATAAATATAAATATTGGAACGACACAATTGATAAAAGGATATGACGTGTGGCACCCTCCATATCAAAATTTTGGATCCACCTCTGATCCTGGTCCATGCAAGAGAGAGTCACTACGCTAAATCGTGCCAAGGCCGGTCTCGTGGTCAAAGCTTTCACATTATGAGAAATCTATTATAGTATTATTATAAGAGATCAAATGTATTTATGGTGTCTTCTTTAAATTTCAAGTTGTGCGACAAGTTAGTACAACTTAATATCATAATATCAACTTATCAAAATCAGCGTAACATTATTTAATTATCATTATATAAACTTTTAAAACTTTTGAGGTAGATTTTATCATTCTAATTTTTCTATTATATGTTTTTTCTTTGAAAGTTTACATTGTTTACATTCTTACTTCATAATACATTGTTTACATTCTTACTTCATAAGTTCCACATACATCCTACCCTCTCCAGATTTTACTAGTAGAATTACACTGAGTATGTTATCATTATTCAATTTATATATGTCAATTAAAAAAATTAATTTTTTTTTTATAAAATTTGACTTTAGGCTTTCGAACTTGTTGAGATGGTCTTGCATCATGCTCTAGGACTATGGGTACAGGGCATCCAATAGTTCAGCAAGCCCCACACACTAATTATAAAGTCGTTACTTGTTTCCTGCCCAAGTACTACTAACATTTTTGGTCTTTTGTTTCTTCAATTTCTTTTGTAGATAACCTTATTGATGAGGTATAGGTGTGCTCATTTGATTTAGCAGGAAAAAAAACAGTATGACGTTGAGGAGGAGTTGCTCGAATGATAAATATCTCTCACTTTCTGCCTTAAGATTGTGAGTTTGAGTCATCAAAGGAGAAAAAAATGGGATTTCCTTAGGGGTGGGTGGGAGGGAGAGGGATTTAATTTATTTTTTTCTTAAAAAAAAGTGGTAAACAACTATACGTACAAGAAGAGAAAAAGTTAAATTTGAATTTTATTCTTCTTGCCTAATTACGATTCCTACTTATTGCCTAATTATCAACAAAATTATCTTTATATCCAGAGCTCAAACTCGATACATCTTATTAAGAATATAACAATCCCATCATTGCATCACAACTCGCATTAATTACTATAGGTTCTAGGTTTTGAATTATGATATATCTGAAATGTCCCCTCCTATAAATTTTCGATTCCAACGTTGAACTTTCTTTTAAAAATTGATAAATCTAAGAAAGCACTGCTCATAAATTTAGGGGTGTTTATGGTTCAGTTTGGATCGATTATTAGTTAAAACCATAACCAAACCAATTTAATCGATTTTTAAATTTCTAAAACCAAACCAAACCAAATAAAACAAATAATCGTCGATTTGGTTATTATCGATTTGATTTATTTTTTGGTTATTTTCGGTTTGAAATTAATAAGTTTATTAAGAGTGTACACATCTCGAGAGACACAAATACCTAGTATATGAATGAACAAAACCAAATCGAAAATCGAACTAAACCGCAAACCAAGTTAACCCCAGAAAAAAACTCAACTAGTAGTTTGATTTGACTTGGTTTGGTGTTGACAAAAAATATTCAACTATATTTGGGTTGGTTTGATTTTGATTTTAAAAAATCAACCCGAGGCCAAACCAATCCGACATTATATCTATATTTATATTTGTGTGTGTGTGTGCATGTGTGTGTGTGTGTGTGTATGTGTGTGTGTGTGTGTGTGTGTGTGTGTGTGTATGTGTGTGTGTATATATATATATAATTTGTCCTCTTAGCATATTGTTTTTAATTTGACTTGGAATTTTGGATGATCTTATAAAGGCTATAGTTCATAGATATTAGTATGGACAATTACCTTTTTGGGTTTCTTTTATATAATATTTATTATTGTTAAATATATTTTTTAATTTATTATCTAGGTATATCATATTTAGAAAATATTTAGCATTTGTAGTAACTTTATTATGCATTAAAAGTCAATTATATATGTAATCTCTCCCCCCCCCCCTCTCTCTCTCTCTCTCTCTCTCTCTCTCTCTCTCTCTATAT